>BGPR01010996.1:0-50272 GCA_013235015.1 Araneus ventricosus | reverse complement strand
ATGATTGTCTGTGCCTCCAATTATTTCTATAATTTTTGCAAGTGCCCATTTACATGGCTGTGAATTGTCTTCTTTTACTATCTCTACCATCCCTTCTCGTAAATTATCTTTTTTAAGTTGCCATTTATAGCGCTGTTGAAGATGATTCAAATATTCCCTTATTCAAATTATCTGTGTGAATTTAGTGAGTTGTTGCCACCTAGATAATTTGTTATCAGGTATATTTATAATTTCTGGTTCCGGAATAGCTGTTATAGGACGTCCAATTAGAAAATGAGCTGGTGTCAACACTTCATACTCATTTCTATCTGAAGACAAGGGACTTAAAGGCCGGGAATTTAATATTCCTTCGATTTGAATAATTATTGTATTAAATTCCTCAAGTGTTACTTTATATAAACCTATAGTGCGTTTAAGGTGATATTTAAATGACTTTACACCTGCTTCCCATAAACCACCAAAATTGGGAGATCTAGGGGGGGGGGATTAGTTTCCAATTAATTCTTTCAGAGGAAAGATAGTTAGCTAAGATCTCATCTGGTTTGCTGATTAAGTTAAATAAGCGGTTTAGTTCTGATTTAGCTCCTTTAAAGTTTGTAGCGTTATCTGTAATTATCATTGCCATTTTTCCTCTTCGGGCAATAAATCTTTTAAGAGAAGCAATAAAGGTTTCAGACGAAAGATCATAAACAGTTTCTAAATATATGGCTTTATTTGATAGACAAATGAATATAGCTACATAAATTTTTGAATATATGCCCTTTCTCTGATTTTTAAATTTAATAAGAAATGGGCCACAGAAGTCAATACCACAATTTGTAAATGCTGAAATGGGTGTAACTCTTTCCTTAGGAAGGTTACCCATTATTTGATCTGCTATTACTGGTTTATTTTTATAACATATAACACAGTTGTGCACAATCATACGAGCTGTGCTTTTACCATTAGAGGCCAATACCTTAAACGAACTTGATGCAGTAAACCTTGGGCACCTACATGCAAATACTTTTTGTGATACAATTCAAATATCAATTTTGTTATCTTATGACCATTAGGTAAGATAATTTGATGTTTAGCATCATATTCTAAATTAGCATTTTTTAAACGACCACCAACTCTTAAAATTGAATTACTATCTAAGAAAGGATCTTGAGATTTTAATTTGCTGGAAACTGGAACACTCTTACCATCTTGAAGAACTTTTATCTCCTTTGCAAAAGTTGTAGACTGTACCTGTTTAATCAGCAGCTGCTCTGCATTGTCCAGTTCTGCAGCAGTGAGGAAACCTGTTTTCACATTTTTATGTAAACAATTCTTAAGAAACTTGAAACAAAAACTTAAAATCCTAATTAGCTTACTATAATTATTCGTAAGATTTAAAAGTTTATCAAGGAAGTTAGAGTCATTAGTCACTGCACAGGAAACAGTCACATTTCTTTTTAGTTCTTGCTCAAAAGTTTTATCCTTAGGACAAAGATACTCTTTAGGATCGGTAATATAACGAAGTAAAAACTCCGGACCCTGCCACCACAAGTCGTTGTCTCGAAGATCTTTGGCATCAGCACCTCTGGAAAGGACATCTGCAGAGTTACATTTTGATGAGACATGCCTCCACTGGGAACTGGAACAGAGGCTTTGAATTTTTGCAACTCGGTTGCTGACAAAGGTTTTCAGCACATGCGGTTGCATATTTAACCAGGCTAGAACAATTTTTGAATCAGTCCAGACAAATTTTGTCTAAAGGAAGATCAAGAACAGGAACAATTAGTCTTAACAACATTAGTCTCGCTAATAGTAGAGCTGCAGAAAGTTCCAACCTAGGCACTGTAATTGGTTTCAATGGAGCAACTCTTGATTTGCTGCACACGAGTTTAGTTTGAATGAGTCCTGAATGGGTGACACATCTGATGTATAAAACTGCACCGTAGGCACGTTCCGAAGCATCAGAGAACCCGTGCAGTTAAATTTTAGTCACATCATCACTCAAGATATATCTCGGAACGTTAATTTCATTAACTCCAGGTAGTTTAACAAGAAAGTCATTCCATACTTGAAGGACTTTTGTAGGTAAGTTGTCATTCCAGTCAAGTTTCTGTAACCAAAGGCCTTGCATAAATATTTTTGCCTTTGCTATCACTGGACCAATAATACCTAGAGGATCGTAAAGTCTAGCGATTTGTGACAATACTTCTCTTTTCGTTAAAGAATCTTTCTTCTTCACCGATACCTTAAATGTTAGTTGATCAGGCTGAGGCTTTCAAAGCATTCCTAATGCCTTTACTGTGTTCGACTGCGTATCTTCAAATGAATATTCTGATGTAGAAATATCATTAAGAAGGGCTGGATGATTCGACACCCATATATGTAGTTCAAAACCTACACGCCGTAACAGTTTTACTTAGATCAGCTTGCAACCTTTTTGCTGACGTTACAGATGTTGCACCTGACAGAATATCATCCATGTACATGTCTCTGGAAATTATCTTTGCTGCTTCCGGAAAATCTTGGTGTTCAGCATCTGCAAGAGCCTTAAGAACTCTCATAACTAAAAATGGAGCTCTGACCGTACCATATGTAACAGTATTTAGCTGATAGATTTTGATCGGTGAATTGTTGGTTTCCTTCCAAACAATTCTCTGTAGATATATCTTTGGGATGGTTCAACTAATATCTGTCTATACATCTTTTGAATATCAACGCTGAACGCATATTTGAGGGTTCTAAATTTAGTTACTAATGAAAATAGGTCATCTTGAATTGAACCTCCGTTGAGTAATATAGAATTCAATGATTGACCAGTTGAAGTTTTTGCGGAAGCGTCAAAGACTACTCTCAGTGGAGTAGTTGTCTTTTCCGGCTTGTAGATACAATGATGAGGGATATAATAGGACTTCGTATTATCCTCATCTATTATTTGTTGCATATGTCCTAAATCTAAGTATTTGCAAAAATGCCTTATATAGTGTGGCTAATGTGTTATTTTTATTTAATTTGTTCCAAATTCCGTTTAACCTTTTAACTGCGTTTTCTCGCGAAAATCCTAATACGGAATCTGCATTTTCTTTCATAGGTAAGGAAACAATATATCTTCCTGACTTCGTCCTACTATGAGTTTGTAAAAAGTGTTCCTCACAGAATTTTTCTTCTTCACTTTTGGCTGAATC
Source organism: Araneus ventricosus (assembly GCA_013235015.1). Classification (NCBI taxonomy): domain Eukaryota; kingdom Metazoa; phylum Arthropoda; class Arachnida; order Araneae; family Araneidae; genus Araneus; species Araneus ventricosus. The sequence continues at coordinate 47,108 of BGPR01010996.1, read as the reverse complement.
GAAAGAATCTGTCGGAAAAGATTAAATTTCAAAAAATTCTTTAATTGCATTATCTAAATTTGTCTCAACTGCAACGCAACAATAGTTGGAAGTGACTTCAGTCGGCAATTTTCCCGATACAATATATCCTAATTCTGATTCTTGTAATATTAAATTACCATTAGCTAATCTAATTTTATCTGCCTTAAGTAAATGAAAAAATATATCACTCCCAATTAACATATCTATTTTGCCAGGAATACAAAAGTTTGGATCAGCCAGTTTAACGTGGTTGGGAATTTCAATGTTCCAGACATTTATTTTTTGTGATGGGATTAATGATGTAATGCGAGGAACAGTCAAGAATTCGCAGTCGAGCGAATAAGTTTCTTCTACGTTCGAAATATTTATTTTTACTCTGGCCTTGATTTCTTGGCTGTTTCCCCCAATACCAGTAATATAAGTTTTGAAAGGCTCTCGTTTTAAATTCAACAAATTGTAAGCTCTATTACTGAGCAGGCAACTGGCAGAAGCAGAATCCAAAAGGCACCGTAATTTATATCTTTCATTTTCACTCTTAACATAAATATCCGCGGTACTTAGAATAACCGATTTTTATTGCGAGTTATAAGAAATTGAGGCAGTCAGCAAATGTTCAGGATTTGTTTCAACACAGCCAGAATTCTGCGCGCTGTTTACACTACCGTCACATTTATGAGGCTTAATTGGCGCCGCGTGTTTCCGCCGTAGTTTGACCTTGATGAAGCATTGTATTATGCGCTTTGGAATTGCAAATCCGACATGTTAAAGTACTTCTGCAAAGACCCTTATGGGCGTTTAAGCAATTTTTACAAATGTTTTCCTTTGTAGCATACTTGATTCTTTCATGAACAGACATGTTCTGAAATTTAAAACATCTATATAAAGGGTGAAGATCTTTATTACATAATAAACATTGTTTCATTTTATCTTCTTTACCAACCACAAATGATTTATTGACTGATGATATTTTGTTTTTTGTTTATCACTGCTACTAAACCATTTATGATATGACTGATCTTTAGAAAATGACTTAGACGGTACATTTTTATTTACGTATTCTAAGACAAGACTACGATTTTCCAAAAAAGTCAAAAAATTATCAAGATCAGGTTCTTCTTTACTCTTCAAAGTTATTTCAAATTATTTTCTAGTTTCTTTGTCCAATTTCTGGAGAATCAAATTTATGATCAATACATCAGAAAGATTGTTTCTCTCATATTCTAAAATTTTTAGTGTTCTTAAATTCTTTTTAACAGTATCTATCAATTTTCTTAAATCTTCTGCCGACTCATAGTTTAATTTTTCCAGATTAATTAAACTTAATATTTGAGAATCAACAACCGCTCTCTTATTTTCGTAACGATCTTCGAGAGCTTTTAATAGCGATTTATAAGTATCATCAGTGGTTTGTATGAGCTTAGCTTCTCCAGTTAATGAAGATTTAAGATAGTATAACTTCTGAGTATTACTCAATCCATCATTATCTTCTATTAAACTAACAAACTGAGATTTAAAATCACCAAACTCTTCATACTTTCCGCTAAATTGCGGAAGAGGAATGTCCGGCAATTTAACACTTAGTAACTTTCCAGTTTCATTTTCTTTAATATTGAGTTTAGAACTCTTATCATCAATATTATGTTTAGAAATGAGGTATTTTAGACTTACCTCCATTTCTTCCAGAGATGTTTCCATCTGTTCTATAGCTTCATCAGTTTCTGGTGGTAATTCATAGTATCGTTTTTGGAGATCAAAAAGCCTTTTTCGAATAGTGTCCACCTTCGTAAGTTTCGTTTCTAACACCACTTTATCTTCGGAAGCACCTTGCTTTATGTAATTTTCCAGTTTTGTGACGCTTTGTCTAAGCGCGCCACGCAACCTATTTAATGCCGTTATTTCTGGATCCATGGCTTTAAAAATAATAATCCTCCGGCTCGACGGACCAAATTTATGTTGAGTGTTATTCATAGAAAAGTCGTCGATATTAGAAAAATAAATTTATTTGACACTCAACATATAGTAAACAATAAAACACTAGTTGGGTAATTTCCTTTCAACTACTTCACCACTGGAGCGGGTGAATAACAGATAATCATTCCGCAAGGGCGGATAGTTATTAGAATTACAATAGTTCCGCAGGGGCGGATTTGAAATAGTTCACAGGTTAACACTCTGCAAGGGCAGATGATATGATGTGTTTTGATCACCGTATCGAATACGAGCCACTGCTCAGGTGGGCGACTGCTTTCACTCCGATCTCAGTTGGTAATGGTTGATTAGACGTCGGGGCCAGTAGGTGGCGCTTCAATTGCTCGTTACCTAACAACTTTGTTTTAGTTTATTTGTCTTTTAAACAATGTAATTCATTTTTTATGAAATACAATTATAGTAAGAAAAAAACAGATTAAATATTGTGTCAATGGTCCAATTAAGGAAACAGGCTGCCGAAATTGGACAACCAATTTCTCTAAGTACAATTAAAGCAAGAATATGTTTTGAATCTCAAATTTTCCCCGGCAAACAATGTATGAACTCAAGTCTGACATTTTATCCACTATATCAGTTCTTCGTCCTCACATCTCATGCAAAACTATGTAAGCCAAGTTTTTGTTCTTTTGGATAGCATTTGATATCAATTAATCGTTTTTATTATTTCTTTTTTGATTTGCTTTGGTTTATTCACTTTCCATTTATGAAGAATATTGGTGATTATAACCGCTTTCTGGTTTATTCCTCTCATCCGAGATAATAGTCTCATTGATTTAAACGGTCCAATTTAGATAACTGGTTGCAATTCAATCTAGAAAACTTTTCGTTAACAACAAAAAAATTTCCTCTGACGTTATTTTTGAACTATTTTGATAAAATTATTACAGTAAATTATAGACCAACGATTTTTCCATCTGAGGATATATTAACAATTTTATTGTTATTTATTTTATAACAGCGGTAGGATCTATTAATTTTTGTTATAATAAATCAAAAATTTGAAAATACAACTATACAATAAAATAGTTCACATATCTGAGAAACTTATTTATCGAAAAAATCCAATATTTTCGTTTGCTCATTCATTTTTTAACAATTAAGTCAACTAACAAGGATTGCATAGAGTATAATGCACGAAAATGATCATCATTTGAGGATGAAAGGCTTCAAAAAATTGCCCGTAGGGACTAAACTGACTGGAGACAGGAGTGGTGATAGTGTCTGCCCGACAGGGGGCACGACATGCTGTACGGGGGGGAGGTGTAATGAAATTGGTATTAAATTTTGGACCCCCGTTTCCTCCACTAGCGCCACCCCTGATTGAAGTCGATAAAGATAGCGATGTATCTGTATCATCAGCTTCTTCACCAGCATTTTCCAATTTCGTCTGCGATTTCGGACAGAAATCACAGACGAAATGGGATTATCTTCTTCATTAACCTTCCTTCTCCTCCTTTCCTTCCTTTCATCTACTTCAAAAACCATAAGATTATCATCCGCTGTTAAATATTCCTCTACGTTAATTCCAAACATTTTGCCACTTTTTTTCTTCAAGCTGAGTTAAAGACTTTTGAAGTCTCAAAACACATTCTTCAGCCATCTGAAACATAGCCATCTTTCAAATTTTCATCATTATCAGTTTGCTTATCCTCCCTGAAATATTGTTACAGAGGGAAAAAAATGGCGTTGAGATTTTTAGAAAAACATTATTGTACAGGGGTTTATTGCTGTACAGAATATCGTTATATTGAGGTGAGATTAACATGTTCTATGCAAATTCACCGGTACCACAAAGTTATATTGTTGTAGAGGGATTTTTCGTTGTAGCGAGAGTTTACTGTAGTATTATAAGTTCTGGAAAAAAATTAACTTTCCTTGCTTTTTATCCGTAAAATTTCTTCTCAATTTCAATGTTCTGTAGAAGGTCCCGTTCAATTGTCATGGTTATTAAGCCAACTAGTCGCTCTTGGGACATGTTGGATTGAAGATATGTTTTGATAAGTTTCAGTTTAAAAAACTTCTCTCTCCAGTAGCTACAGTTATAGGGAAGTTAAAAAAAATATTCAAAGCCACTGAAAGATTTGCAGCAACTCTGTTTATATTGAAGTCAGTTAGAATTTCCAACAGCTGGTCACTTTGTCTGGTGGTAGAATTAGCATAACTAATATTTCTTAGTAAGTAACAAACCATCTATATCATTATGATTACCGTCACTCAATGCCAAAAGATCTTTGAACATGCATAAAAATTCATCGTGTTTCGCTTTCTTGAAGTTAGATATAAACCAATTTTTTTACTTATAGCGTTTAGTACTTCGAAGCGTTCCTGCAAAGAGTTGATTGTGACGTCCAGAATAAAAAAAAAATAGAAGCTTTGCTCGACTCTTCTTTGGAAGAGCTTCATAAATCATATTGCTTCTTTTCTTTTCAATGGTCGAACTGCTGGTTCTTTAAATTCTGCTTCGATCTCGATACTGTTACAGAGGTCACGTGCATCAACCAGAGACTAATGAAACCCTGTGTCTGATCTCATCTTCACTATAGCTTGTCTTGTTTTGTCAATCATTTCCACAGCACTAGATACATCTATATTTTCACTCTGTAATATCTTATTCATGACATAGACAGAACTGAGAGTCAAATAACAAGACCAGCAATAAGCTTAAAACTTTTTACCTGCTTTGCCAAACTCAAGACAAGGTTTTTGGCTAATTCTTCAGTTCTTTTATTTAGAGGTGAAGCCGCTATCGTGCCATTTGATTTCACCCACCCCCTCATCCCCATAATACATTCACTCGTTTTCTTTACCAGTGTATTGAAAATTTTCATGATTTCCTTAATGTCAAAAAATAAATAAAACTTTCTTTTTAGGTAGACGGAAACAGAATTTAACTTTACTTGGGCATTTAACTAATTGGTCGATTTTAAACTTAACCCCTTTAAAAACGAATCGGCTTTCCTAGTTGTTAAAGATGAGCACCTGATTGCCCGAATCGTCGTTACAGTGTTAATTAATTCATCAGTAAAACTCCGAACATTAAGCGATTACTGATTACAGATTCAGTTTTCTTGAAAAAAGACGTCGCCTCATATTCTTGCAAATACAAAATTTAGCGAAAGACTGTTTCGTCACAACACACCTGTAAAAGATATTTACAGGAAAACAAAATATGCATGTATAGTAAAAAAAATTTGAAAGGTAAGAGTTTATTATTAAGCTAAATGTATTAGAATTACTCCACTAAGTAAAATATTAAATTAGTTTGCACTCTCCTTGCAAGTTCGTCAACAGTGCCATCTGAATTCTTTGACAATTCTTTGCCTATTGCAATTAAACTTAAATTGCTCAATATCTCTTGGCACATCGACGGTCTTAAGTATAAAGTGAGGGAAACTCCTTTCGCGTATTGCATCTGTGACTGGCAGAGTTAAATATATTCTTGAGGCTACAACAAAGTTAGAAAAGTTAATTACTTCAATAAATTCCAAATTTTTTAAAGTATCAGTAATGTCACTATTAATGATTTTGTACATTTTAAATTCATAATACGAGTCATCACAATCGGCATCCCGAGTATTGAATCGCCAAGAGAAACTTTTAAGGAAATACCAAAGTCTGCGCAAGATTATTTTAGTCACCTTCGGACATATTCCTGAATTCAATTAGAAATTTAAATAATGTGTTTTACCTTTTTTGAATGGAGTTCAATGCGGAACGCACCATTTCTAAGTAAAATTCAACTTTAAATAATTATCTAATGTATCTTGGGTCTGCTCGTCAATGCATTCGTAATCAAAAAGACAATCTTTCTCTCCGCGCCTTTTAAATGGAAATTCTATGTTAACATCAAAATTAGTCGCCGATACTGCAGCATCAGTAATAAATTTGTTAAAGGCCGCCCAGATTTAAATAAATTCAGGAAATTCATAATCTTATTGACGAATTTATTAATCGCTGACTTGGAAGAGATTATAACAGTTTACAAGCTACATTAGTATTTGTAAGGATATCATCCCATATCAAAATTGAACTTAAAAATGGACCCGTTTTCCCAGTAAAGAATTTACTGTAAACTTTAGTTTTTATATTTCTGGAGTCATCTTCTACTAACTTATTAAAACTTTTTAATTACTTTCTTTTAACTGCAGTTTTAGAGGTCTTGACTGAGTTTCGTTTTTGCGCATTTAGCAATAACAATTACTTGTAGGATGAACACTACAAAGACTTTTTATTGATATACTGCGTTTAGAGGTCTACAATTCACTTATTGTGATTTGCTCGTTTTTCTTCGAAGCACGTTACCGAAATTCGACGGAAAAGGACGAGCCCGCATTGAACTGGCATGAGGCGACCGCCTTGTTTCGGCAGCCTTCGTGCATGCACGCCCAGTAGAAACGGGCCTGTCTTCATCTCCTTGAAACTGCTTCAGGAAGAACACCCTTGTTTCTGTCAAATGATATGCAATTGTTTTCACGGAATCCTTTTGTATACCCACGCTTCGGTTCGTTTCACTGTGTATTGTCCGATCGCCGCAAACAAGCAAATCATAAATATTTCCCGAGATGAGCAGTAATAGAAGACCATCCGTACCACCTTACTTTAAGTTATCTAAAAGAACAAGGCTTTTTTCTTATTTTAACCGGCCTGTTTCAATAACTCATCACTCCCCTTGGAAGGCCAAAACAACCGAAATGGCCACCTGGACATTTTGTGACCAGTATAAAACAGTGGACTAGACTAAATCCAGCGAATGTGATTCTCTGTCAGGTCTGGCAATTTTTAAACGCCTTTACTAAGTTCGAAATGTTTCTCGTTTGTATGTAAGGTTGGAATTTTATGATCAATTTTTCACTCACTTCTTAATGCACTAGAGTTCTGAAATTTTGTGCATTTATGACTCTTGATGAAAATGCAATATTTTAATAATTTTAGAGCTCTCAATTATCGATTTTTTTAAAAAAATTCGCAAAATTACGTTTGCACTCGGTATGTTTTAGTGGCGCCATCTATAGTATTTTTGAGAACTAAAATATATTACTCAAAAATTTAAATGTTTCAATAAAAATAAGTATCTTTTATGGATCTTTTCAATAAAATAATTGATGGAATTAGTTCATGAAAAATTGATCCCAAAATATTTATAATGCTGAATTATTACATAAATTAAAGACTAATAAAAACTAGAAAATAATTAATATAATTTTTATATAAAAAAAACGTTTTTACCAATGCATTAAAAAAGGATAAAAATATTTTTCTATCAAAAATCTGGGGGTCAAAACAGATATCGTAAAGGCGTGAGGCGCTGATAACAATAGAAGAAACTTATAAAGCCACAATGAATGTCATAAAAAAAATTTTCTTTAACATTCATTATATAAAATTTGTTATGCATTGCTTTAGTTGATGTATAAAATATTTTTAGTACTGAATTATGGCATAAATTAAAGACTAAAAACTAGAAAATAATAAATATATATATAAAAACGCTTTTAGCAATGCATTAAAAAAGAATTTTTTTCTCAAAAATCTGGTGGTCAAAACAAAAATCGTAAAAGAGTGAGGCGCTGAAAACAATAGGAGAAATATATAAAACCACAATGATTATCATAAGAAACGAAATGTTATTAAACATTCATCATATAAAATATATTATAAATGTGATTACAATTCTAATTTACTTACAGCTTTTCTACCTGCTCCTCACACTTTTCCAATTTTTGTTTTGACCTCCAGATTTTTGAGAAAAAATTATTATTTTCTTTTAAATGCATTGGTAAAAGCGGTTTTTTTAAATATTTTTTTCTCCCTTTATTTACATCCCTCCTCTTTTCCCGAGTCCTGGAGATTTGAGAAAATACCTTTGAGTTCCGTGAAGCAGGTAAATTTAAACAGCCAATTGCGACTTCATGAGTCGATATACAGGATTGTTAGGTATAATTTGAAGTTCGCCTATTCAGAAAGCTCTAAAGCCGGTTCTATGGCTTGAAATAATTGAAACTTTCACTAAAATGTAGTAGAACTCATACGCTCTGAGAAAACAGAAGTGGTAGAGGTTGTGAAACCATGAGCCCAAACACCAGCTTTTATTCATCTATCAGCAATTTATCGACACATGTAAAAAAGCACGAATTAATTACATTAGTTGTCATTTTTTTATGTTCACAAAATTTTATGCACATCAGGGAGTGCTGCTGCTCATCTTAGTCATAAAACTGTTTTCCAGCACGTCTGATTTTGCTAACCCTTTCGAATTGCTACCCAACTCCTCTTAACTATGCCACTGATCACACCCATGTGAAACACTTGACAAATAAGGTAGATCAAGTTTGAATTAGGTTCAAATACTCGATAGATCTTCTGAATAATTGTGCCAAAAACCTATGACCATTACAGAAAACCTTACTTTTTTATAATAACCTCTTGAAGCTGTACTCGGGTAATTCCATTAGAATCTTTTAAATATTGAAAATTTCACGAATTTTGAAAATTTTATAATTTTTAAACGATTGTAACTCAAGAACTATTTTCACGATTGTATTCAAGAACTATTCATATATAACATGACCAAATTATTTTTAAAAAATTTATTTACAAAAATAAATTGAAATATTGAAAAAAATTGAAAAAGCAATTTTTAATTTTTTAGAAAAAAAATATTTAACCTAATATTAACCACTTTTATGCCAAATTTCATAATGGTATTACTTTGGTATCATTAAGAAAAAAATATTTCCATTTTCAATTTATATATTATAGACCAGTCAACGAAGGGATTCAAAAAAAAATAATAAATCATATAGTCTTGAAAGTCGGTAGGGTCAGATGGGATAAAATGGTAGAAAATACCCTACTTTTAGCTTTTCACTTAAAAAGTATTGTCAAAATATTACTTTTTTAAACCTTTTTTCTTTTTTTCTATACAGTGCACATCTTAATAGTAAAATTAAGTAAGTTTAATTAGTAATTTGATATATATTTGTTTGCTGGGAGATAGTTTTTAACCATATGTTTTGTATACCCATTTTAACCCACACAGGTGAAAATGGGTATGAAAATCTGAAACAGTAGCAAATGTTAAAAAAATTTATTATTTGTTGCATTACAGTGATAGATACAATAACAGTAAAAGACAGATTAAAAAAATATTACTAATTTATTTAAAAATGTTCAAATTATACAGTAAATATGGCAAAAAATAAAATAGTTTTTTCCCCCAACATATGATTCTGTATATCTGTTATTCCTCAAAAAAAAATGATATCTGTTGTTAAATTGTGGCAAATTCAAAATTTTTATTATTTGACCATCTTTGATACAATCTGTGTCATCTGCAGTCTGAAAAATGAAAGTTGCCCATCTTAAATTTTAAATATTTCATTTTATTGGTATCTCCTTCAACAGCCATAATTTTGCCAATGAATTCTGGTTTGCTTTTTTCACTCAAATATAATGCTTTCAATCAGGCACCCATTGTTAGACTTTGTCTCATAGTTGTGTATTTTCTGTAATACGATTTCCAGATACTTCTACTGCAAGGAAATTATATTGCTATTTTCTCTTTCAATTTTTAGCCTTTCTATTACATCATCACTTGTTAAAATTTCACAAGCCCTTGTCTGCACACACTTGTATTTCTGCCTTGAATGATTTATGTACGCAGTTGTGAAATTTGGAGCTTTTGGGCGATATTACTGACAATTTTACACATTCAGAGAAAACAAAAACATCTAGTTGCAAACTTTCGGCATCTGCCAAAGAAAGTGTTATTTTGTGTGGAGTTGCTTTTAGGTTTTTAACTATACACTTTAGATCCCTCTGATAACCACATCTTGCCATAAATTTAAAAGATTAAACAATTATGTACTCCTCTTAACGAGAGAAAACTAGTAATTTTCCCAATCCTTTATGTGCAGGATTTTTTTTAACTAGTTATGATATAAAATATTTTTTTCATTAATTTTCAATTTATCATAAATGAATCATTTATTTAAAGAACAAAAAATAATGCTGTATCTATCCTACACAAGATGCACAATGTTAAGTCTAACCATATACCGATTTTCTAAATACGAGATTAGAAAAAGAAGAATTTTTTTTCCTTGGCTGCAAGTTGAAGCAGCAGTAGAAATGTCCAAAAAAAAATTATGCCACTATAATAAGAATTCCTCAATAATCTGGTCCTGACAGTGAAAATTAGAGCACATAACATACGGGATAAATATGTCCACTTCAGTTTAATGTGTTACCACCCAATTACAAAGAAACTGTGAAAAAAATATCAGTTGAGGAATGCAAGTCAGAATAGCTAACTATAATATCCAACTCAAAAAACTAAAAATATAAATCTATTGTTTTATAAGGCATATCTTTTCACTACCCATTTTACCCCACCTGACCCTACACATGTTCGTGAGAGGCTCCTGACGAACATACTTAATGTCCCCTGTCCTGGGGGGGGGGGGGTCGCGCGCCCATCTTTGAGTTTTTTTCCCCATTTTTTAGTTTTTCTTGAATATCTCGAAAACTATTTAGTTTTCAAATTACAATTGATTCAACGAATTAAAGAGAACAAAATTCCCTACCAATAAATGCTTTTATTGCTCTTCTAGCTTTAATAGTTTCTGAGATAATGTGTCTCAAAGTTTGCCGCCATCTTCGATTTTCTCCTCCTTTTTCAGTGTTTTTTGAAAACTATTCAATTTTCAATTACATGTAATCCAACAAATTAATGATCATATAATTTCCTACAAACATATGTTTTTATTTTTCTTCCAGCTTTAAGTTTCTGAAATATTTAATAAAAACTACAGCTAAAACAAAAATAAAAGCACAAGTTTGTAGAGAATTTTACGTTGTTTAATTTTCTGAATTTTGTGCAACTTGAAAATTAAATAGTTTTCAAGACATTGAAGAAGAACTTAAAAAGGGGAATGGAATCTAAGACTACCCTCACCGGGGACTTCCAAGTATGTTCAGCAGAAGCCCCTCACGAACAAGTGCGCCAATTTCAAAACTATATGATTTAATGTTTTTTTCAAACCCTTCGTTGACAGGACTATTATACAAATATTGAAAATGAAATATTTTTTTCTTAACGATACTAAAGAAATACCATGATGAAATTCGGCATAAATATAGTTAATATGAAATTAAATAAAATATATTTAAAAAAAATTAAAAGTTGGTTTTTGAATTTTACGCGAAACTTACTGATGTTTAAATAACATGTTTCTATCACAAAAACGTTAAATTGAAAATTTAATTGACTCCGTCAAAAGGTTTTTGTGGACTTGGTTTCATCTGCCTGAACGATGACGATATATTCTTTGGGGTTTCATGAAAAAAATCCTCGATAAATATTTACTAGTTGATGAGTAAATGCATGAAGAAAATGTTAAGATATTTTGTAAAATTTAGCAAGAAATTTATTTTCGGGTCCGAGGTCAGTAGTGTCCTTAAGTATTTTTCCAATTCCATGCCCTCAAATAATTGAATTCGACATACTCCATATTAACCATCATACTAACCACGTTATACTGTCTTTTGTAAATAGGTTCTTTTTTGAAATTTGCTACAGGGAGTAAAAATCGCAATTTTTATTAATTATGTCAAACATATAGCATCTGTTTTGCTCTTTACCTTTTGTTTAATAAATAGACTTTACAAATAAGTCAAATTTGTTTTGCTTCTGTCTCTTTCTTTGCCTGAACTTCATTATCCTTAATTTATGGACATGAGTGTATTTAATCCCAATCATTGATTAATAAATCAAGGCTATGGGATTTTCAGCTGCTAAGGCCTATAGATTTAAACAACACAGTGTAGGAATCTTATGTTGATGACCGAAATATCTCCTTTTTTCCCAAACGCTAGAAAATCCCCAAATTTTTCCCTATGTGCAAAATCTTTGTGCTGGCCCAAGAGTCTAGTCCGACTGACACGTCGGCCTGATACCAGCTTTAATGCAATTAGGCTTAACTAGAAAAAATGCGCCAGTCCCGAGCGTTTCCGAAACGTCGCGTTGTCCAGATCGAACAGCACGTTTTCCGTGCGGCCATGCTCAAGGGATTAATTAGAGAGCTCACAAACATATTGTGAGAATACAATACAAGAATGGACACTTCAATTGTAATATTTTGGCAATGTGCATTGAAATGAATTTTCTGAGAAAATCCGCAACTGCAAATTCCACAAGAATAACATTTTTTACATCATAAGATGTTCATTTAATTGATCTTCAAGAGAAAATTCTTTTCAATACACATCGCTGGATGAAATCATTTCATTTGTGTCAGATGGGAAATGTTAATTAAAAAGAAAAAAAAAAAACTGAGAAAATTCTTTACTACACGCACCATAAGAACAGGATTATTTTTATTTTTTTATAAATTTAAGATAATACACATATAACTTACTTTCCAAAAATATTTTTTTAACACGGATAGAAACCAAATAGTTTTACATTTATATGAATACAATGCTGAATATTTAAATTGTTCTTTAATAGAAATTATTTTTCATTTTCAGGAGTTCGATAATGTCCTTTTAAATAAATTTTACAAGAAAATTCTTTACTACGCACAACCGTATGAATTCTATTATGTTTTTTTAAACTATCTTTACGTGAATAATTTTTACCACATACATCACAAGAAAAGGGCTTTTCATTTGTATGAGTTCGAATATGTCTATTTAAATGACTCTTCTGAGAAAAATCTTTAAGACATACATCACAAGAAAAGGGCTTTTCATCTTTATGAGTTCGAAAATGCATATTTAAATTGCTTTTACGAGAAAAATCTTTATGGCATACATCACAAGAAAAGGGCTTTCCATTTGTATGAGTTCGAAAATGATAATTTAAATTACTCTTCCGATAAAAATTTTTATTGCATACATCACAAGAAAAGGTCTTTTCATTTGTATGAGTTCGAAAATGCTTATTTAAATCACTCTTCTGAGAAAATGTTTTACCACATACATCACAAGTATAGGGTTTTTCATTTGTATGAGATCGAAGATGCACATTTAAACTAAATTTATGAGAAAAATCTTTATGGCATATATCGCAAGAATAGGGCTTTTCATTTGTATGAGATCGAAAATGCACATTTAAACTACCTTTATGAGAAAAATCTTTATGGCATACATCGCAAGAATAGGGCCTTTCATTTGTATGACTTCGAAAATGCACATTTAATTGACATTTCTGAGAAAAAATTTTATGGCATACATTACAAGAGAAGTTTTCATTTGTATGAATTCGATAATGCACATTTAAATTACTTTTACAAGAAAAATCTTTATGGCATACATCACAAGAAAAGGGCTTTTCATCTGTATGAGTCCAAAAATGCTCATTTAAATCACTCTTCTGAGAAAATGTTTTACCACATACATCACAAGTATAGGGTTTTTCATTTGTATGAGATCGAAGATGCACATTTAAACTAAATTTATGAGAAAAATCTTTATGGCATATATCGCAAGAATAGGGCTTTTCATATGTATGAGTTCGATAATGCACATTTAAATCATCTTTACGAGAAAATCCTTTTCCACATACATCACAAGAAAAGGGCTTTTCATTTGTATGAATTTGATAATGTCGGGCTAATTTGCCTCTCTGAGAAAATACTTTTCCACACACATCACATATGAAATATTTCTTATTCTTGTCACTTAAATTTTCGACATTTTTTTCAGTATCAACTGTTTCCACACAGAGATCACTAATCAAATGTGTTTCATTCGTCTTGATATACATCTCCATCCTGTATATTCTGCATTGATGTTTTTCTTTATGAACTAAAGTTGAATCAAGGAAAATTATTTAACCGTTGTGTTTTGCTTTATTTGAAGATATACCTTCTTTCTGATGCATTCGAAGATCTTGTAAATAACCTGGTGAAGAAAACGAAATTTTATTATCATTTAAAATAAAAAATCAATTCGTAGGTAAATGATTATTTATTAAAAAATACAAAAGCGTGTATTGTTTTCCTGACTCAGTGCCATAGGAGAGAGGGCAAGAGGGATGTAGATGCCCTTTCGCCAGTCTAATGAGACGGCACGGAGTCAAAATATTACTGTTTGTGGAATTTTATTACCAAGTAAGTTATTAAAATCATTCTGTATGTAAAGGTATATTGAAAAAAATGAAAGCAGAGTACCGTTTTCTTGACTCAGTGGTGTAACGACCGGGGAGTAAGGGTGGTATTGTCAGTTTTATGACATGCCATGATGTCAAATTACTGTGTTTATGTCATCAAAAATGATGAGGTGTCTAAAAAATAACACCATGCCCAGAGCATCATTTGCATCTGTCAATTCACTGATGATGAATGGAGTAAAAAAAAATCATATTCGCCACTACTTACACCTGTTTGAATGATTTTTTCTGATTCCCAAAATTAAAATAATAATAATTAACTATAGCAATGATAACTTTCACAGAAATAAAGGTATCTAATGGTTTCAATGAAAAAAAAGTCACACAGAACATAAAAAAAATGCAATAATGAAGTATTTATAAATTTTTCTTCAAAGAGATTGCTAGCACTTCTAAAAGATCTGTAAAATTGTATCTACATTATAGTGACCAAAATTATGCACGATTGTGTTATAATTAAAGTTATCATTATTCTCAGGTTCAGTACCAAAAAACAAATCTTGATTTGCAAGTATTGTACATGCGGATAAAACTTTATCAGCAGAAACTATACCAGGGTTCCCACTCTTATTGATGAAAAAAATTCAAGGACCATAAAATTACATATTTTAGAACACAAAAATGCAAAGGACAAATTTAAATCAAATATTTTCAACTTTAACGTTCAAATGCGTGATCACTTTCTTACTTATGACTTTCAGATGCTAAAATGAAGAATATCAAAGGCACATGTTTTGCACACTTTGCAGTTAGTGAACCAAAATCTGCAGTGCTAAGTGAGTTTCGAGATCACAATTCAAACACCCTTACTATTAGGTATAGTGTACTAGTACTAGATGCTAATTTTACACAAACTACTACCAAGCATTTACTTTGTAGCTCACTTCACAAACACATCAGCTGAAACAAAATTCATTAAAAAATTCTTAGCCCCACAAGAACCTCTATTCTTACTTTTGACCATTGCTTGAGATTGAAGGGGAAAAAAGCAAGAGACAGGTACAAATCAACAAACCTTTATTTACATTTAAATAAATAAACTTTAAATTTACATTTTCAGTTGCTCTGTTAAAGCCTCAATTTTTTCATTGATCATTTTGACTTCATTAGCCCTTTCTTTTCTGTTTTCTTAAAACTATTGGATTCTGCAATAGATTTAAAATCTCTACTTTTTTTCAGCTAGTTTGTCAGCAAACTTCTGCAGTGCAGAAACCAATGCAATGCAATTCAGTGTGATGTACGACTCACAATTATGATGACCCTTCAAAATTTTTGCCATATATTTATCTACTAACTGAATAAATAGCCAGTTTGTGTGAACGGAGCACAAAAATGTACCCGACTATTTGCTATAATGAAGAGTAAAAAAACTGTATAATCTGGCATCCCTTGCTCTTTTATGTTCAATTTTAGTACTCAAACCACTTATATTAATCCTCTATGAATGTTGAAAGAGAAAAAAAGTTTTATTAATAAGAACTAATATAAGTAAAAATTGATTACTATAGGCGCCCGTAGGATTTTTCCAAACAAGAACAAAAACTTTTTGAAAATAACAGACACTCAAGAAATCTGTAGCCTAATAAATTAATTTTTAAACTTATTAGTTATCTTAATAAAATTATTACTCATTACTTAATATATTTTTCACACTTCCGTAATTTTTCTGTTTGGAAAACATGTTGCAGAGTTTTCAAAGGGGAAGGCCTCCCTTTTCCTGTGTGACTCATACTAGTAGCCCTCATAGAAACAACTCAAAATGACGGAAAAAGACCCAAAGTTTGTTGAAAATATGCAAGAGTCGCTCAAAAAGGTTTGCATGTCGATCTTCGGAACCGGCCCTTCCATTTTAGAATACATTTCTTCAAAGGGGCCTCTATGAAATCAACGAAGACAGAAAAACCATTACCATTGGTCCTTAAAAAAAGATACAAACCTTCTGCCTTGTAACAAGAGCTTTGCGTTCCTTGCGTTACTGATTGAAAATATAAACTTAAAAAAATCTTAAGCAAAGTAAAATCTTGATAAAAAGATCCATTGAAAAAAAAACATTAAAAGACTACAAAATATGAAGGCGGCAAGATAACAATTTTTTCCAATGTTTGTATATTAAAACACAGAAGCATAATATTTCTTCGTTATAGAAAAAAAAAATTAAACTTTTGATTCCAACCAACTTTTTTCATTACGGCTTAGTAAAAATAAAAATCGGCTCAAAGAGAAACAAAACATAAAAAAACAAAAAAAAGAGAAAAATACAAAAAATAATAAAATACTGGAAGCATAACTTTTCTTCTCACGTATGTAAAAATAATAATGGGGAAAAAAGAAAATTCGCAAAAATGTGCAAAAAACGCCGGAATCTAGTACTTAAAATTAAATAAATAACAATCTAATTCAATTTTTTTAAGAAAATGTACGACGTGAGCTCCCTCTTGCACTAATCCATCACTTTAATTGTATGTCAAACCGTTTGGGAGTGCATAAAGAACAAAAACGAAAAAAAATCTTTTCTTTAATAAATAATTTCCGTCCAATACTTTGAAGATCCCATGATTTATCAAAATGATCCGTATTCATAACAGAAAAAAAAGAATACACAAATATAAAAAAAATGCCGACATAAAATAATAATGTCAGGTATTGCAATAATTCACCAAAAAAGATCTCCTTGAAGTGGAAAAATTAATTAATTCTGGTTATAACTCCTATTTGATTTTAAATCATCAAAGAAGCAAACAGTATCCAGTGTGGATGCTAATTCGTTTTTTTTTTGTGTGTGTGTAGACAGATGAAAGAAAATTTACGATCTCACAAATTGTCTGAATCTCTTTGGCACGATGCCAAATTCCTGTGCGTCTTCCACATTTGAGTACAATTAATATCTATCAACTGAGTATTGTACAGCAACGATTCGGAAACTCGCATGCGCCGGACGGAGTTATTTTCATCAAAATACCGGGAAAGTGAAGAATGGAAGGGTGATGTTTACTGAGCGTGAACTAACAAAGAACTCCGGAAATGCGCTCATATGACTCATTGCCTGACACCCCATTCCGGTGTAAAATCGTGAACTATCTAATTTAACTAATAAAGGGAACGCGATCCTGTTCATAGACGAAGTTTGGGTTCCACGGAAATTTAAATGTAAACATCCCGCTGCCAGGCACGTGCGCAGAAACGCGGATGGCCTCCGTTTCCGATTGTCAGTACATGACCGATTTCATTGGTAGTCATCGATGTTTTATTTTACTTACGATAAAAGACCAGCGAATATTATCTCGCCTGATAAGAATTATCAAAATAAAAAAAAAATTCCAGTTTTAGAATAAAATTTCCCGGGTTTTTTCGGATCTCAAGGAATCCCCAGATCATAGCGAAACCCTAGCCTTTTTTGCCAGCCCCCATCCTAGACAGAGAGGAAATATTGGTGATTGACAGCGTTACCATAGCAACACCCTTTCTTGCCACCCCTCCCTCTTCCTCCAAACTGGAGAAAAGAATAGTGACTGACAGCGTTCCCATAGCAACCCTTTTTCTGGTGGTGGAATTCTCAAGACAGAGTACATTTCGAATTTTTCACGAACTTTTCAAGGACCCAACAAAAAAAAAAAAAAAATCAAGTACCTTTCCAGACTTTTCAAGGACCCAACGAAAAATCAAGTATTTTTCCGGGGCCCCGAATACGGCAAATAAAATTCAAGGAGTTTTCAAGGATTTTCAAGGACCGTGGGAACCCTGTGATATGAAAACAAGCAGCACTGAAAATAAAATTTAAACTTTTATTAAGCATAATTAAAACTATAAAATTCCAACTTGAAATCCAATATTTAGATAATAACAACACGTCTTATTAGACATCCACTAAGTAAGAAGACTTGCATCAGCGCCACACTAGACTGAAAGTTTAGAATATAGGTGAAACTCCTCCAAACGGTTGAAATCTACAAGTTGGAACACACTCTTATTAAAACGCGCCAAATCGCCAAAGCAAGATGGATACTAATGGTAAACAAACGTGTGTCGGTCACAGTTAAAAGTTAATCGTTTCAAGTTTTATCTTTTTTCGAACCCATTGCGTTTGTGGTTTGTCGTTGCACTATCTCCCGTTTTAAATGTAGAATTTCAACAGAACTACTAGCTTTCCTAGCTCATTGAATGTACGGAACCTGTTACTTTTAATTATTCTAATGAAACAGGGAAAATTGCGCTAGCAATTGGCACCGGGCAAATATTTTTAACTTAAAAAAACATCAGTGGCTTCGCTTTCAGCAAGGCGGGATCCTAGTAGCTTCGATAGCTTAGTGAATGTACGGAATCAGCTCCTTTTAATTACTCTAATGAAGCAGCAGAACAAGTAGCAGTAAAAAATTAAGACTTACTCGGTTCTAATATTTGCACTTGAGAGGAAACGCTCTTAATATAAGAAAAATGAACAATGCGGCGCATCAAGGAAACCATCGCGCAGGCGAAGACAGCATTCCAAACGATGAATTCCAAAATATGACCAAGCAACTTCAAAAAAATTCCATGCAAACGATTTTTATTATAAGGCAAAGAAAAATCTCTCAATTATATGATCGGAAAAATATATAATCACTAAATAAACCTAAGTTCTATTTGTCATTTTTTTTACTGAAATCATCCTAATTAAAATATATTTTATTATTTAATTAAATATTTATTAAATATTTTAAGTTATTTAAAAATCCGTATAGTATGTAAATAACTCAAATACGCGAAACGCTTGCCATGACGCCAGCGATCCACAGATGGGTTGCCAATGGAACTAATCGCTTGATTCCTCAGGTAACCATATTGCGACGAAATCGCGTGTGTTCCAACTTGTAGATACCAACCTCCCAACTACTGAGCATGCCACACACCCACTAGTTACTGAGCGTGCCTCAGTGAAAACTCCCACTTGAACTGAGCATATCAGTAATGTACCCCTGGTGCTGTTTGTTAAACATTGAGATGTAAAAAAAAAAATTGAGAAATTTTTACTAAAGACAGTTTTAATAATTTATATATTAAAGTTAATTTTATACAATGTAGTACTTAACTTATAAAATTATGGTCAAAACAGAAATTAATTTAACTAACGGGCACTGACCACATGCATGTGAAACATTTACTATTAATATTATATGGGGGATTAGGAGTGAATTAGGCTGAAATACATCTTTCTGATAGATCTTCTGTATAATTTTGTCTTCACCCTTATTCCTGTACATAATCAGAAAACTCTACTTTTCTATAATGACCCCCTGAAGCTTTACTTGAGTTACATGAATCTACCATGGGTATAGTAGATGTAAATGATTTTTACAATCTGTAAACATCTTACATATGTTTACGAAAGGAAACTAGGCTCAAGCAGCAACAACACTTTTCAATCCATCTTACAGTGTAACAGGTGGGTCCTCAGAATGAATGAATATTTCTTTGGTCTGCAGTCTAATGAGTGTTTTGAAGATATAAACAATAAAAACAGTGATGTAAACCTTCCAAAAATAAAATTTTAATCTTTTTATACAGTAGATTTATCCCAAAACAATTTAAAAGAAATATCTCTGTTGAAGAAGAAGTAGGAAAGATTTCATACAGCTTCAAAAAATACTTTGCACCAGAATTTTCCCATTTCACATGTAAGTTTTATACACAGAAAAACTTTCCATATTTAAAACTTTTTTCACTATTGCTTTTTTTCTCCTGTTGAATATTTAAAGAATAGCTTTATAGTTGGAAAACTAATTCTTTGAATATTCTGCACACAGAAATATCAAATGTAACTGGATACTTTCTTAACTGAAACTTTTGCGATCTTCTGTAAAAATTTAAGTTTTAATGCAAAAATATGCATGTCATCAGTAGGTACAAGTCATAGATGAAGCTACAAATACAAATTAAATAGATATACTAAAAATATATTATAATAATTATGTAATGAAATTAGACATAAAAAAATAATTATAAATAGCTATCACAAATATTTCAATGGGGTAAAGTTGTTTGCTGGATTCAATAGTTTATTTTATGTTATGTTACATAAATGTGTTCGGAAAATATATAAATATCCATATTCTTTGTGGTTAGATGAAAAAATGTTTGAAAAGTAAGTACAACTTCCCTAAGGGTATCCTGACAAAAATAAAGCAATAAGTTAATAATAACACAGTTCTTAGCCGAAAAAGACAAAGAAAAATGAATTACTTTTGTAAATTTTGCACATATGATATTGTGTTTCACTGGATTAATGGATGATAAATGAACTCTATAATCAATAACTACCAAAACAGAAGGTCGACTAAATTGAAATTCTCATTGAGTGCTTTTAAGCCTGAGGTACAGATTATGCACAGTTCTAATTAAACTTTATAATAGATGGTAACAAAGATCTAACATATGTTCATAGATAAATTTTGAAGTGAAAGACTTAAAATAATGACTGTTAAAAGCAGATAACAATATACGTGTTATCTTATTTTTGTATCATTAAATAGCTTATATCTTTCTCTCAAACTCCACTGGGTGTAAAAAACAAGAGTTAGTTCAAACATATATTTGATGATATAAAATACTTAATGTTCTGAGTATTGAGCAACACAAAACTGACTCTCCCTCTAAATCACAAATTAAAAAATTACAACGTTGGAATAAAAATTCTATTGAAAGTTAATAGAACACATATCAGATCAGTGGCTTTCATCAACAGAGCTTATGATTATTCGCTATTTTTTTTATTAAAAAATGCACAATCAAAAGGAACAACAAATGGTGAAACAAAGTAGAACATTAAAACATCTAAAAAAAGTTGGAAATAACCAAATAGCAGCTAAAATGAATGGACTGGATTAAAAGGAATCATACAAAAAATTTCGAAGGATGACACAATGGGGGAAGGGGCAATACAAGGGGCCCCCCCCCCCCCTCCATTTTTAAAAAATCCCTACGAATGAGGTTAAGAGTGATCAGCAGAAAGTGTTCCTAAAACTTATGCCAAGTACATCTGGATCTTTGTAACAAGGTCATAATTATAAGAGAGAGAGAGAGTGGGGTGAAACCATCTTTTTTCAAAAAAGTAACCGAGTCAAGTGACTGTAATTTGAAAGAAGTTTGAGTGAAAAATGACTATGTTTTAAAACCTAGCTATGATTCTGGAATCCAGTCAAAAATAAAGTTCATCATTCTTGAGAGAGATGGTGATTTTGTTGGGTATGAAGATAGCTAAATCTCCGTGACCTTTATTTGGAATATCACAACATCAGAGGTGGAAAGGTAGCCCATAATGATGCAATAATGGACAAAATGGTACACTTTATTTGCAGTAATTAAAACTGACAGAAACATCTTAATCTAAAATTGTAGATAAATTTGTTGAAAATCATTATATTATATTTATTTTAAGCAGTTTGCACAGGAAAAAAAAATGCCCAATACATATTAAATGAAAAACAGAAAACAAAACTGTGAAATATACCACATTTCAGATTGAAAATGGAATTACATACAATATTTGCTATTCCTATTAAATTAGTAATGACCAATAAAAATTTCATAAAAGTATGCATTGCTAAGTATCCATCTTGATAGTTATATTAAAATAATCAATATTTTTTAAAAATTAATATACCTCAATGTTGGGAGCCACTGTTATTTTCACTAGCTAGCTTCTTAAAATCAAAAATATATAAACACGATACAAAAAGAATGCATAGCACTAGATTTAAAATGCCTTAGTTGCTATTCTAATTCTGAGAAAAATTATTAGCATCAGTTCACATATTTTAAGTACTAGTTTGATTAGAAAAAACAATAAATGGAAACACATAAACAGAATGTAAATTGAAGTTTCAACAAAAATTTGAAAATAAATAGAAATATCTAAAAAGAATTTTGCTTAAATTATTTTTTCCTCCTCAAATATAATCTCTCAGAATGCAGCAACACTATTACTCATATTGCAGTTCTTTTGATTCCTTTGGCCAAAGCAAATAATGAAATTGCTTCTTCAGGTTGTTTAAGAAACATTATCAGCATAAAAGTTTTTTTTCATGCATCAAGCATCTAAACTTGATACTCAGGTTATCTGAATATGTACAATAGCAGCTAAACCTTATTTTAAAAGCAAAATAAATAAATAAATAAAAAAGAGGGAGGGAGAATATCAGTGATTCCAAAAAATGCTATCAATATTGTTTTCAAGCTAAGTAACCAACAATATTTCTTCTATCTTTTAAGTATAAAGGAGAGATAGAATGAGTTACATCATTTTGAAATTAGTTTTTAAAAGGCAAAACATGTTGAATATATCAAAATAACAACAGCACATTTTTATTCCATTCGATGTCTTTTATATATAAAAGCAACATATTTAATTGATGAATTTAAAACATTTAGTGTCAGATATTAATTTTCTATCTGCAAAGTCAACCCATAATGATTTATGAAAGTTTTAGGTATTTCTAGTAAACTTTAGAAGTACAGAATGTAAAAAGAAGAAACTGATTTCAATTCTATACGCAAAGAAAGTAAAGACATTACAACGTATAGGGAAGACTGGGGTGCAACAGACCATCCACTATTTATTTTCTCTTTTTGAATGTTTCATATTTTGGTACATAGATGCTAGGCCTTACAGTGCTGGGAAAAAATGCCTAACTGTCAATTTAGCAATTTTATTCTCAATTGGTGACTTGTGGTAGGTAAAAATAAAATTTTCGTTGAAGCACTATTTTCTGGATTACAGAATTGGGATTTAAATAACACAATAAAAAGCTCAGATGATATATATTATTATATTTAAAATAGCTAAAATAATTGAATATAAAATTTCTTATCTTTTATCTATTTGTTGTCAAACTTCCACATGGGATAAGGGAGAGACTTGGGATGTTTGATCATTGGGGGATCTCGGGGTACAATGGTCCACTTTATCTCCTGCTACTCAAAAAATTTATAATAAAAAGTATACATAAATAAATATTTAGAGTGAGTGTAATATAAACATTAATATGTAGATAACATGTATGTGTTTTTTCAAACACAAAAAAGTCAGTTCTTTGAGAGCAAAATTTGCAAAACTGATCCACTGTACATTGATTTTCTCCACATGGTATGATTTAACATACTTAGCATTTCTGCTTTCCAGCCATAATATGCTTTATGGACATTCAATACTCTGAAGGGTAATGATGTTGAAATATGCCAAGTCAAATTTCATTAAGAATGTGTGACAATAAGATGAACAATAACAACATTTTTTAACATAAAAATTGTACTGCTTAAGGTATCCGAACACGTTCGGAGCTCTTTTTTCTAAAATTGTGAAATAGAAACACCAAAAAATGTTTTTCAGATTTGAATTTAATAAAGATTAATATTAGAGTATTATTTTTGAGTATAAATTATTATAAATTTACAAAAATCTTGAATTTCTGCTGCTTTTTAGAGGAAATTCCCAAAAACTTCAAACATGCTAGAGGTCAAACTTTTGTAATAATTCAAATAAAACTAATACTAAAATAAACTACATACTATGGAGCTTGTACTAGAATCTTAACATTCTTTGTATAAATAAAAATTTTAGAGCTAATCGAACAATCATTATAAGATTTTCAGCAAATTTTTCATGTCATTTTTCAGATAAAAGACCATAATTAAAAAAAATATATTGTTACAATATACATTATTTTAGTACATTCATTAGAGACACATTTGACGAAAGTGTCCACAAAATTTCAGAACAATCGAATGATAATATCTTGAGTCATCATGTTTGAAGTGTGAAAATTATGCATAACATCTAGTTTCGAGAAAAATCAAATTTTAGTTTTGCCATGCGCTTAAATTAAGTATCTAAACTTTAAAAAAAATTCCTAAAAATATACTAACATCATATTAACTTGAAAAAATGCAGTTTAAAAGAATTTTTACAGGATTCTGTCCTTTAAATGACAACTTCCAGTTAATTAAACGCCCACTTCCGGTTTTTGGTTTGTTATAAAACAATCAATATCTCATCTTCTAATTAACGTACCGACAAAAGTAAATATGTTTTAGAAAGGTAAACAAATGAACTATCCGAATCATCAAAAATTAAAAAATGGGAAATTTGGCGAAAATTGACTTTTCAATGTGTTCAGATTTAAGCAATACCACTATTTTCCTATCATATATTAACAATTTAAAATCCAAGTTGCAGTTAACCTTTTATTTTATTAATACAATATATATCAGTAAATAAGTTTGTGTTATGCTTACACTTACAGCATACCATTATTTTGGGGGACAATACATAAATCTTAAATTCAATTAAGGTACCTAAACTTAAATCTTTTACCCCTGACGACCATCAATTTCTCTTCATATCAAACCCAAAACCAGTTTCAACCACTTTACAATGTTTGATTTATGAAATATCTTATTTTCTAGTTAATAGTAATAATTTATAAATGAAAGGTAAAAAAAAAATTCTACACCTTAATGTTAGCAAAATGTAACACAACAAGAAAATTACCTTTCATCATTATACAGAAGGAACTTTACAAATTTACAATGAGAAAGTTTTCATAGCACAGAATGTATTTAATATATGGGTAACTTGATTGAAATCATGCAGAATACAAAGAATGGTTAAATTTTACTCTACGGTGCCCACTTACTTCGTGCCTCTTAGGATCGCCAACTATCTGTCGCCAAGAATAGAGAGGAGAGAACATTTGCTTTGGTTGCGCAATGATGATTTTAATGAGCGAGATGTGCGCATGCACGGAAATTGATCTTTTCAACTGTTTCATGTGATTGGTCGATTCAATCGAATTTGTTTTGTCGGTTTGATTTTTGTCTGATTTTATCATTTCATTACGTGCGCTTCGTACAGCTGTTGTTGATTATGGCATTGGTTCCCTTTCAACCTACCATCAACTTCAGACAGCGGAAGCTAGAATTGTTTTCCAGTGGTGTGCGGATCAGGGATTGATAGCAAGCGGCTAACAGTTTCCCAAGTGTAAACAGCAATTGGGCCATTAAAATAGGTATGTGATGTTTTAACTACACTTTTTTCATTTTTGAACATTTTCATTCACTTTAGGTTCAGAATTGTGTATGTTATTCTGTGTTTTCGCTTCTCAATAAATAAGCGAAGCCTCTGATGTTTTTTTAAGTTAAAAAAAATTGCCTGGTACACGCTTGAAATGCCGAAGGCATTGCGTGCTCAATCTCTCCTTTTCAAATGAAGCATGTGCAATAGAGCAATGAAAAGCGCACTGCGCATCCAAAAGAGTGTTTGGCGACAGCAAATGAAATTGCACCAAGAAAAATTGGCGAGAAGCAAGTGGGCACCGTAGAGTAAAAGTTTACCCAAAGTATATAAAAAACTGCTCCTCCAGCATTACAGCTTTTAATGCTGTTGCCATAGTGATGCAATTAAAATGTTTACGATTAAGAAAAAAATTGATACAAAAAAATAATAATTTATTCATAAATTCTATAACAGAAGTGATGTCACAAGAGTAAATCACATGCAGTACAAAGCTTTTGCCCTTCCCTGTTAACATTCATCAATTTAAAGGAATTGCCAAGAAGCAAACAATTTAGCAAGACATTTTTAAACATATAGATTTGTATATTTTATTGTAAAATTAATTATTATAATGGCCTAAAGAATACAATGCATTAAATTATATAAAATGAACTTTACATTATATTGATTTAATTTTAATAATTTTTTTTTTTTTTTTTTTTTTTCTTTCAATTACAGCACAGGAAATTTAATACACAAAGTTCTAATGACTAACAGTACCAGAAAAGTAAAATGCTGTTTGAATCAAACTTGATACTTTGATTAAACATATATAAACAGAATGAACATTATAAATACCCTACATTTTTATTGAAACTGAAGTAAAATAATATTGAATAACTAAAATACAGTTAATTATAATGTAAAAAGATTTTAAAATTCAAATGAACTGAATTTTTAAAACCATTAAAAGCAGAAATATTTCAACTGTATGGCAACTTTTTTGAGACTGACACTCAGGGCATTGATACCCCACTTGGTTATTCGTCACCAATGTATACAGACAATTTTTGTGATAAGAGTCTTTAGTCTGAAATACTTTAATATCTTTTAGCAGATGTCAACCAAGTTTTAAAGAGTATCGAATGTTAATTATATATTCACCAGTGTTATACATTGTATTTATATTATCAATATTAAATTGCATTATTTTTTTCAATAGGCAAACAAAATGCAACAAAACTTCTGCCAATGGTATGGAATTAACAAGCAAGTAACTTTTGAAAAATATGAACACGCTGTTAATGTTGAACCATACAATTGTGAAAAAAAAACCTATGCATTGCCATTGGTTTTGATTCAAGCTAAATTTTTCAATTTCTTTTATTATAAATATATAGGTATTAAAAAATGGAAATAGGCCTAAACAAGATACTTCAGAAGTATGGTTTTCTTTCCCCCTTTCCCTTAAGTATTTCATGCACTAAGTGTATGCTTTATAAGGCATAACCCAAAAGGTGTATTAACGATAAGACAAAGTCAAGCTATAACAGGGTTGGAATTCACCTTATGATATTTTTAACCAACTCAATAAATTCTTCAAACAAAGTGTAAGTAATTTAGTATTAAAGAACTTCGTGCATATAAATATCCTTAAATATCAATCCTTTACTAAAGCGAAAGTAGTTACCTAGTCCGAAATACAGAAAAATTTAATAATATTAAATTGAACCAGAATCGAACATAAATAAACAGACGCGCCAGGTTACAGTTACAGGTAAGTTAAGCTCGCGGTTCTCGATTTCACAAGAATCGTAGGCTACTTGATATCCAACCTCTTTGATTTTAATTTAAAAAGTAGAGTATTGAAATTTAAAATTTCAAATAAGAATTTTGCAGTATTCAACTTTCACAATTTAAATAAAATATCTTTTCAGAAACCAAAGAATGAAATTAATTTTAGATAACTGACAAAGCCGTTGTGCTCAAGCAGACCCGTAAATTTCAACTTGTGCAGCAGGAGGCCAAGCAAAGCTGTCAAACGAAGCTGTATTTTTAATTATTAGTAAGTTCATATTGTTTGATAATTATTTCATGTTTATTTGTTGCAATAAATTATTAAAAACTGGTATTCGTAAAAGTTAAGAAGACTTGCATCTCGTCGTCTCTCCATAATCGCACCAACTGTTAAAAAATCGCCAAAAATAATGAGAGAAAAAAGGGTCAGGAGGTGATCTGGTGCGGAGAGAAGGTTGTGAGTGGGAAAGGATTTGGATCAAGGAAGGGTGCTATCGTTTGAAGGTTCCTGCTCCCGCGTTTTGTTTCCTATTTTTGGTTTTTCCGATGGGCTTTTCATTTAATGTAACAATTGTTGGGGGCGTTCCCCGAATTGGCTCATCGAGTTTTTGAATTCAGGCTCGCCCAGTGGACTGATTCTGTTGTCGTTGGTCTGCTACTTGTGTTTTTTTTTCACTACCAGGTAGGTGCTTTAGTTTCTCGCTTTGCAATTTGTTAGTTTTCGTGTCTCATGGTCCTTTTGACCTAGTGGTATGACGAAGAGAGCTCTTGAAGAGTCTCCTTCCGGGTGTAATTCTAAAGACCGGAGAATCGGTTATTTATACATTAACAGCTTATCAGTTATTCAAAAAGCTACTACTGCACTTGAAAGAGTATGTGGTTCCATTAAACTATGTATTGAAAGTACTGCTGACCCCTCTCTATGTGTCAAACCTAGTGCAATAAATACTACTTTCGGGTCTCTTACCCATAAAGATGACGTTTTCTTTGTGAATAAGAATAAAAAACTTATCCTGGTCACCAAACGTATTAGCTCCATAGAAAAGGTGGTGGAGTATGTACATAGTACGCCTAACGCCATAGTTAGACTTATTGACTCGAAGATCGTAACGAAATACATTATTCGAGATGTGGAAACAGACTTTCTATTAGAAGATATAGCCAAAGAAATTGCATCCCAAGATATTCTAGTCTTTAAAATCGTAAGATTCAAAAAGAAAGGAACTTCGAAACCGATTCCAATAATCCTAATTGATGAAATTGGGGAAACAAACCGATCCGAAATAAAAATAGGTCGGGTGATTTTTCGGGTCTCTAGATTCATTGAGAATCCAAAAGTGTTTCAAGTGCCTCAAGTTTGGCCATACTCAAATTAGATGCAATAAAGACAAAAGGTATAGCAAATGTGGGGGTACTCACAACGATGAGTGCACTAGTCCCACAAAATGTTTTCGTTGCAACGAGCCACATGATGCGTTGGATAAAAACTGTACAATTTATATTCGCGAATAGGAAATTATCAATTTAGTACGAAATCACGATATCTCATTTGCTGAGGCAAGGAAGCGAGTCGCCACAGGGCAATCGTTTGCTGCTGTTGCCGGGGGTAGCTCGACATCCAAATCAGTGGTGTCATCAGGAATCCAAGATCAGTTGTCGGACCTTCTTTTGGTAATAAAAAATCTCCAGGACCAAATAACCAGTTTGGCTCCTCAAGTGTCTCAAATTTCAAATCTCCGTGAGGTAAACAAAAAATCTTAGACAGGTGTATTCAAACTCAAGAACATTTGGATCACCAGATAGTGGAGAACAAAAATCTTCAAGCTTGACTCTCAAAATAAGACTATTGAATCTCTGACAAACAGATTAACTGTCCTTGAATCAAATTACGGATTTAGGTCATTTGACAGTCCCGATCCCGGTTTGTTCCATCAGTCATTGGACGAACTCAACAATTTGAGTTCTGTGATCCCGGTGCACACTGGTTCTGGGATTGGGTAAGCTTTTTTGGTTTCGTAGTCGTGGGGGTTTTTTTTCTTTCTTTCTCTTTCGTGTTAGTGTTTTTCTGCCTATCGATGCAGTTTATTCAATGGAATGTCCGAGGAGTTCGAAACAAGTTGTCTTGGCTTCAAAATCCCCCTTTTTCTGCAGCTTCTTTTTTGGTGTTTCAGGAGTCCATGTTGAATGACTCCGTTCCTTTTCTCTCAAAAATAAAAAAAAAATTTCGAGCTGACAGACCCGGTTCTTCCCGAGGTGAGTTAATCACTGCTGTTGACACTAACATCCCTGCTTTACTGGTTCCGCATTCTCTCCCTCCATCGGAAGTGGAGGTATTAATTGTCAAAATATCGGTTTCTCCAAATTCAAGCTCACCTCTCACAGTGGTTAATCTTTATTCTCCCAGAGGCAAATTTGATACCCATTGGTTAGACTCTTTGATTTCTCATCTTACTCTCCCGTTTTTGATTTTAGGGGACTTCAATGTGCACCAACCTGCACTTGGAAGTCTGTTTTCCTCTTCCGACGCATCTAAGGTGTTGGACTGGATAAGCATCAATAATATGTGTCTACTCAATATCTCCCAATTTACCAAGTTCCAGACAGGACATGCTCCTTCGCTGCTAGATCTATCTATATGCTCAGCGGATATCTTTAACAACATCAGCTTAGAAATTTCTCACGATACTTATGATAGTGACCGCTGCCCAATTCTTATATCCTTAAAAAATTTTGGGGTTCGAACAACTAAAACTCGACAGTATATAAATTGGAACCGTTTTTCAAAAAATATTAATGATAATCTAAGAAATACTGACCAAAATCTGTCGATCGAAATGCTCTCGCTTCAGTTTCAGTCGAACGCTGCTGCTTCTTCTTCCAGCTATACTATTTCGGCACAAAACCATTCGCATTGGTGGGACACAAGATGCAGCTTCCTTAAGGCTTTAAAAAGAAAGGTTTTGAGGAAAGCCAAGTCTTATCCGTCAATTGCTAATTGGACTCATTACAAGAAAATAGCAGCTCGTTTACGCAAATATATTAAACACTGTACACGCTCCTATTGGGAGAGGACTTGTGCAGAGGTAGCTAAATCACATCAGGCATTTCGAATCATTAAAGCGATGTTGAACAAAGACGTTTCCCCGAGCCAATCTCATCTAATCCTATCTTCTGGCATGGTTCTCTCTTCCCCGACTGCTCAGGCAAACGCAATTGCGACTAATCTAATTAAAAACGCACCCGCTGAACGAATCCCCTTAGACTTTTCCGAGACCTACCCCAAATCTCCAGCAGTTCAGAGTCTAAACCAACCATTTTCAATGAAGAAATTTAAAGATGCTTTGTCCAAGACATCCAATCGATCTCCTGGACCGGATAAGATCACAAAAAATGATCACATCCTTATCGGATGCTAATTTGTATAAAGTTCCTGGTTTGTTCAATGACCTGTGGTATTCCTCCTCAGTCCCAGTAGATTGGAGACTAGCAAAGATTGTCCCGATTCTCAAATCCGGTAAAAAACCAGATGTCTTTTCGTACCGTCCAATTGCATTGACGTCGGTACTCTGCAAACTATTTGAACGTCGCACGTCTTTTGAAATTTTATATGCGTAATAAATTTTTTCCCCTTTCCAAGCAGGTTTTCTCCCATATAAGGGTTGTGACAGTCTGTCGTCGGTGTTGCTTAACAAGATCCTTACAGCCAAAGCTCGCAAAAATCTGGTTTACGGTATTTCTTTTGACTTCCAGGCAGCTTACGATAACGTATGGCATGATGGTTTATTATTCAAATTGTTACAATCTGGAATCAGGTGTAGGATCGCTTTATGGTTCTACAACTTCCTTCGGGATAGAAGAGTTTTCGTGTCTTGAAGAGGGGCGTCTTCAGCCTTCTTCAGGCATGGCAGGGGTGTCCCCCAGGGAAGTGTCCTATTCCCCTAATGTTTTCTGTGTTCATGCATGATATTTTGGAGGTGCTACCAGATGGGGTGCACTGCTTCATCTGTGCCGACGACATATTCATATTGGTTGAAGCACTCACGGTGCCGATGGTGAAAAATAAAATTGAAGCTTCTGTCCCTAAGCTAGAAACCTGGTGCAAAGAATGGCATTTAAATATTGCCCCCTTAAATGTAAGGTTATTCATTTTTCCACACGGATCTCTCCTGTGAATTTCCCGGTTTGTTTTAGTGGGGAGTGTATTCCCTGGTCCAACAACGTTCGGTTCTTGGGAATAATTTTTCTTCTAACCTTTCTTTTCGGCTGCATATTGAACAGCTGGTTATCAAGACATCAAAAAAATTATGCAATCAAGGTTCTAGCGTCTCCCAGATGGGGAGCAAAAGCTGTCCATCTCCTCAGGGTTTGCAATGCTTGTATCATCCAAGCTTTAGAATTCGGAGCATTTGCCATTGGCATGAATACCAAAGTGGGACTGTTGTGTCTGCAAACATTACAGAACAACGTCCTGCGTTTTGTCTTCGGTCTACCTCGATGGACACCGATCCCTGTCCTGCACAAAATCTCAAACGATACAAATTTACAATTGAGATTCGATAAAAGAAATATTTAATTTTTCTTCAAACAGTTCTCGGCCCGTGAAATAACAGCGGTTTCTAAGTCTATTGTAGAGACTAATAGCATGAATTGGAGATATGACCGTCTTCCTTGTGGGGCCACGCTCGACAAGTACTCCCAATTAATCAATTTATCTTTGTCGGATTTAATCCAAATTAATATACCGGAATCTTGGGAAGATCACCAAAATTTCGTTATTCGCACTGACGAGCTGGAATTCCAACAACGAGTCTTGGACCCAGAAGTGATCAAACGGCTATATCACGAGTATCGAAGTAGTCTCCATTCCGATGTGGTAATTCTGGCTACGGATGCATCTAAAAACGCCACTGGCGTAGCTATAGCTGCTATTAACTGCTCTCTGCCAATTGAGCTCCAGGGATCTATTCATACAGTTAACTCAGTTTTCACTGGTGAAGCCCTTGTCATGGTCCTTGCAATTTCTAATTATGTAAGAGAATTCAAAGACTGCATATACTTTTGACAGATAGCATGTCCAATCTTACGGCCTTAAATAACCTAAATTTTCACTCCCCGAAATGTTCTTTATTTCTAGCCAAGATCATTGCCGAGGCATTAAACAAGTGGAAATCTTTGGAACTAGTATATTCTCCGGCCCATGTAGGTATAAGAGAAAATGAATGGGCAGACTCTGTCGCAAGAGATGCTCTGGTCTCTCCCCGAATTTATAACTTTGTTTCGCCGGAGGACGCTATTTCGGCGTGCTCTAAAATCATTAGATTGACTCAAACTGAAGAATGGGCAAAATCTAAGTATTGTAACAAATACACTTGGTTGGAGGAGAAATATTTTCATGCAGACGTTGGCTGACTGATTTTCTATGCTGTCACTGCTCTGTTATAAACTTTGTGCACAAATTCGTTGTATCGTAGAACGGGGACGTACCAGCTCGCAGTGTTCAACTAATTGGCAGCCTTGACGTATTCGTCGCTTCATTATTATTTTTTTATTATCAAATTTTCTCATCTGCATATATACATACTAAAAGTTTTAATATTTTGAGACTAGCGCTTTTGAACGATTTTACTCCGGAAAGCTGTGACAGACAGTGAGTCAGATGAGCGCATTTCTGGAATTCTTTGTTAGGTCATGCTAAGTAAAATGTAAATATTTCCTCCCTCCATTTTCACTTTCCCCCTATTTTAGTGAAAATAACTCCGCCTGGCACATGCGCAAAAGCGCAGGTGTTTTTGGAATCCGACAACATACAATATATAGAATAGAGCCCGCAACACTTCTATATTATCTAATTTGCAATTCATGGTACCACCCAGTTGATATCAATTTTTGACGATGACCTTTTGCTCCTCACTTGTAAAAGTTGTAAAACAAAAAATAAACATAATTTTTTAAAAGTGTGAACTAAACAAACGGGTCAACTGTCAAGTTTTCCTGTTCCACAAATTTTCTTTGTTTCCAAATTATTGATATCCTTTTAACCACACTCTCCCTTCCCCTTTCCAAGTGTTCGGCACCGACTTAGTGACCCACGGCCGAATATTAAAAGCATAATGAACAAAAAAAAAATGACCCAATTCTCAAAGAAGTTCCGACATCACAGCCCTAGATATGTATATCACAAATATATCCTGAATTATTTCAAATTATAAGACTTGTATTTAGTTTTCTAGATTTTCAAAATCGAGTCATAATTTCATCTGTCATTTCTGCTGCTTTATATATACAAAATGATGACTGATGAAAAGAGGGTCTATACTCACATTTTTTTTCTTTACAGGTACATATCTCTGGATCTTAATATACATATGGTATATGGTCAATGTACATATTTCCCGAAATGAAGTAGCTGCGGAATTTAAAAACAGAAAACAAACCTTAGATCCTATTCGTAATTTTCTTTATCAAATACTTGCTTGTTGTGGTTTCTCAAATATTGCAGCGATTATTTCGCTGGTAAGAATGGAGAAGAAAAAAAATGCGTTCTGTTGTTGTCCCTCAAGGAAATGGCTCTGAGGAGGGTGGCCGTCGTTCTGTGGAGTGACTCGGATATTTTAGCTTCCATTTCGAAATTCCGATAGTATGGGTTTAATAACGAAATAAGTAATAAAGAATGGCGAAAAACTATTGAAGATAAAATTAAAGAAAAGGTGTTGAAACTTGAGTTACCCAAATCGCTTGCGAAGCAGATGATTGATATAGTTAGATCGATTTGTTTTGAGATAAGAAAATGGAAAAAATTCCACCAAGATTTTTTCTACGATTCACATAAAGAAATCAGTTTACCTGATTCAGCAAAACTCTGTTGGACTACAGCAGGAACGACTGATTATAGAAAAACAGTTGAAGAACTCGTATGTTGCGATGAGTTAAATGTTTTGCACCGTTACGCATTATCTTGTTTATATTGCTTGGAAGATTACATTCCCCTTTTTTGGAAAGAACTCCCGGAAGACGATAAAGAGTTACTATACGAAGAAAATCCCACTTGTCCGGCTCTGCACTTTTGTTGGCTTCACACTCTTAAAGGCGAACAGACTAAGCTGGATCACTTGTTGAGAACAGAGGACGGAAATCTGACCACCTTTAATCAGTGGGCTTTTGAAGATTCAGTAGAAAACGGCAATAAAACAGCAGCTGAATATTTTTTTCTTAAGTTAACGCATGAAGAGAGAGAGGCTTCTTTAATGAGAACTGCCCACTCTGTGCTAGCAAATACAAAACTGAGAATTTTACTAGAGGAAATATTTTCCGATCTCTTGTGTTATCTGCTATCCTTAATGACTCCCGAACAGCAGATGGAAACAATTGAGGCTCGTCCTATCGACGTTTTGTTGTGTTTCTTCGATTTGTCCTGGCAAGATCTCTTCTTGGAGAACGCAGGCCTCATCTGGAATTTTCTACCTCAAAGTGGCTACGGCAAGCTGCTATGGAAGGTGGAAGGTGGATTTGAAACTTTAGATTTCTATTTTACGAAAGTATTTCAGGATTTTTTTTATTCAGAGTCCTCTGGAATTTAAAAAATATTTCGTAGGTCCGAAACTTGAGTCCGGCTTTATACTTGCATACTCTTCTTTTTATTATTATTTCAGATTTGAAAATTCGGAATCTATCGAAGTAATCCTCAGAAATTTGTCTGCTGCAGAGAGTGAAACTTGTATATGATTCTCATATTTTGGGACTTATTTTCACAAACGGGTTGGAGGGCAGATGGCATATGGTGGAAGTGTGCCTGAGAGAGGCCGCGCTATCCAAGGAAGATGGGAAGAGACTGAAAGAGGCTTTTGCTGGAATCCTTGAAAGAAGTGGAAATGGCAAAATGGTAAAAGGAATATTCAAAAGATTTTTCGAATTCCTCGATGAAACCGATGCGAGTGCTGATAAGCGAAAGAAAGGTCAGAAGCGCAAGCTTGAAAACTGATGTCCTGAATAATAAACTTTGTCTAGTGCTGGGAGAATGGAGAACAACCAAAATATGGTTTCGTGGAGTTGTTGTGATGCTCACGTATTTTGAAATTGTAATGAATTAATGTTATCTTTTTTCTGTATCTCAAATGCCTTCAAAATATTTGGAATATTGCTAACTTAATAAAATTTTGAGACTCATTTTAACGCCGAGTTATTTTTAATATTGAATGGAAGATAACAAATATTATTGACTTTTTTTCCTCCTATTGTTAACTTGGATCTGCTTAGTGTAACTTCTTTTTAAACAACAATTATATAATTAAACTTGCATCCCCCTGTCACGGCTTTGCTCGTGAAATACTATCCGGTAAAGAAGAGGAAAACAACAATACCTTTCATTTTATAATATTATAAATATTCACAGTTGACTGTGGAACAGGCATTTTACTGACCATCCCCGGCTCCACGCCAGACATCTTAAATTCTACCCTTGATGTTTGTAAACGGTCACAGCAGTCCTTATCTA
The DNA here is from genome assembly GCA_013235015.1 of Araneus ventricosus. Classification (NCBI taxonomy): domain Eukaryota; kingdom Metazoa; phylum Arthropoda; class Arachnida; order Araneae; family Araneidae; genus Araneus; species Araneus ventricosus. Next base: position 11,609 of record BGPR01010996.1, on the reverse strand, counting down.
GACATTGCAGTTGCTTGAATCTGAGTATCAGTCTGGTGGGATTATAAAAATTCTCAGAATGAAGACAGTTTTCTCCTAGGGAACTTTTAATAATCCATAATTATAATAGCTCTCCGTCTAAAATCTATAATATAAAAGAGCAAATTTTTTTAGTATGCATGAAATTCCATTTTTCCCCCCTTTAACTCTTAATACGCCCAGACTGCTTGACTTGATGTTACCGAATTTAGCTTAGTGGAGGATTAGCACAAGAAGGAAGCTAACGGCTTAAATATGTTTTGAAAATTTGAATTAGATTTCATGTAGTAAATTTGGGGGTATTTTCTTTTTTTCCCCTATTTTTATATTTCATTGGATTTACGGAGTACTTTTTCGAATTCTTATCTGAAATCTTTTTGCTAACTTGTATTAGAAAAGTTGGCTGAAGCATTCACCAAATTTAGAATTGCAAAAACGTAGACAATATACACGGCTCCAGGTCGACAAGAATCCAATTTGAAAAAAAAAAGCATTCTATGTCAAATTATTTTGTATATGCAACTTTTAAGTACAGTAAGAGTGCAATTTTAACCTCACGATCACGAAAGCTAAATGCAGGTGATAAATTGAGTAGCGGAAGCAAGCTAGATTATAATTTGAAACAATTATTTCAGTTATTCTTAAAAAATTAATATATCACATTCTTGATTTCATCATGTTATTTGCTTTAACTGCCAGAATGTTCCGACGTTTTAATAAAACTATATTAGAACCTCTGGAAAGTGGCGGAGACTCGAGGGACGGTCGCACTCGCCACACATACGCAAACCTTTTGCTGGATTTTTCTTTCATTTTAGCTGCTTAAAAATAGGAATTACTAAAAATCAATTGTGTTCAAGAAAACTAGTTAATTTTGGAATTAAATTTTGTTGTCAACCCTCTCTGTACTGCCGGGTTCTTTCAGGTGTCTCTAAATTTTTTCCCACACAGTCGCCGCTACTGCCTCGGGAATCCGAACTAATTTGGATGTTCTGTTCGGATTTCTGGAAATTCGGATTATCCTTGAAATTCTGTAAAATACACATGCTATACCAAATGTAGTACAGTAATGATTTTGTGTACTCTATGAAAGAGAACGGAGAAAGGTAGCTGCGATTGGCATCGCCAAACAACTCAGTTGGATTTTGTTTCCACTAATTAATTTACTGTGTTCATTCTTAAATACCAAATCAAATGTTTCTTTTATGATAGGAATAAACATTAGCTTTGTTTCCGATTTCAAATTGTTATTTTCCTCCATTTTTCAATAATTTTTTTTCAAAAAATTTAAAAAAGATTTTTGAATTCCCGATTTTCCACTGAATCTTAAAAAAATCACTTGGGCTGAATTAAAATAAAACGGAATGCACCTTTTTACAGAGGAAAAAATAATCGCATCCTTACCATTCACACTCGAAATATATGGAGGGTTCAGAGTAAAAGTAGATCAAGTCCACGAGATTTATTCAAGTAAACAGAACTAACACGATTATTTCCCACGTCTTAAAAATAGACCCGAGCGCATCGTTTTGCGGCAGCCGGACAAAGGGAAAAAACGGCGCAAAGGTCACGCGTGTGGCCAGCCCTGCGCTTCAGCATTCAGTCTATAAATCTTAAGCGGTTGACCTTCAAGCAGCTGCTGCTGGAAAACGTTCGTGTGGCAGTAGACGATGGTTTCTGTTGGTATTTTCGTGCGTTCCAGGGTCGGATTATCAAGTAGGCAACTGTCTAAGGGCCCCCGCAACTTTCGGGGACCTCAGGCCTCCAATTTTTTCTCGGCATTTTCAGGGTTATTTAATTTTTGTACTTTTATTTGGTTTACAAGGGCTATGTACTTAAACGTAGTTAAATTAAAATTAAGTATCACTTAAATTTCAAAACACTATTATTAGCAATTTTTTCATGTTTTATATTTCTCTCGCAGGTATGTGTGGTCAACCTTTTTTCTTACAGTTGACGGATTGATTCATGTGTCAATGTCCCTCACTCACTCCCTGTCAAACTTTATAAATGAGTATTTGGAATGTACTAAAACATATTTTGTTGCTTTTTTACCGTTTTGTTCAAAAAATGATTTTTAAATTTAAATTTTTTTAAACGCGAGATATTGAAACTAATTTTCTTGAAGCTGACCAGCAATTAAATGTCATAAAATTTTCATAACTATATTTATATAAAAACTGCTTATATATATATATTAAAGCTAACCAACCTAATTTTAATAATTACTTTCTTAAAAATTGTTTTGTCCTTTTCAGATCGCGGTTCAAAATTACGAAGTACGCCACAAAATAGTACTTGTGATGCTTAGTATAACTAAAATAAGGTATTTGTGTCGTGCAGCTGCAAAAGTAACCATCTCCACTTTTCAAAAATACATTTTTTCAAAGATTATATGTCCATTTGACCCTCTTAACATCTCACCATCATGAATTGATAACTAGAATACATTGCCGAAACTCTTCGAAAGCATGCGGTTTATTTTTCAAATCTCATTTTGACTAGAAGTGACAGAAAATCCACTTTTCTCAAAATTTTCCTTATTTGGAGATGGCCACTTTTGCAGCTACACGGCACATTTGTTACTTATTGAGTCTTAATTCGAAAAAATTTGCGTTGGTGATAAAAGGAATTAATATGGTTCGAATTAAAGCAGTAATTCTTTCGATTACCTTCTTACTTTAAAGAAATATTTAAGAACCTATAATTTATCTTTGAGTTTTTTTTTAGTTGAAGAGGAGGTATGTCGGGGAAAAAAAACCCCAAACTCTAATGAAATTAAAAACATTTTTATTTCGTTTTCAAGTATGGGATAAATGGAATGAATCTTTTATTTATACACTTCTAATGTATCAAAAATTTCACACAAACAACTGTTTGAATTCGCCACTCTGTTGCTTTAGAAAGCAGAAACAAATGACAACTCGCGTCAGAAAAAACGCACGCGTGGCCGGCCGTGGTTTGGATACGGCCGCTGAGGGAAATGCCCGCCGCGAAAAAACGGCGAAGAACCGCTCGTGTGGCCGTACTCTAAGTTAATTAGCTGCATTTAAAATAACAGTGTTCTTCTAATTGTTCTTGCTGACTGGTGGAAGCAAATTGAACCGTGGATTTGGATAATATTTGCACAGAAAATATAAAATTTCTACGCTACCGTGGCAATGACAGTGCAAAATGGACAAGACATGGATTCGGTCCACTTGAAATCTGAACTTTCCAATAAATAATATACGTTTTTGAATTGAATTTTTAAAAAAATAGAAAATGGGTGTATCGGAGAGCGGTACAAACCGCTCTCCTACGTACACCAACTTTTTTATTGCATTTTTTAAAAATTCGTTCAAATTTCTGGCACACCATGCATTATTAAAATTTGTTCGGGTTTGTTATTTTCAAAACTTAAGCCGAAATTTTCTAAATCCAAATGAACTTGTCACCATTTTTTTTTTTACTAGCTCATATTAGAAAAGTAGAAGCAATGACTTTCCTTTTCTTGCGTTTTGCAGATTTAGACTTGCAACAGAAAAATTCGACGAATAATAAAAATATATCATCAGTAGATGGCGCTGTAAAGTCTCTGTTCCACATAATATGCAATTTTTATCTTTTTAAAAGAGGATAGCAACTATTTATAATATCTGTGGGTATTTTAACTCATTTATATCTCTCGTCTCCGTCCAAATTCGTGGGACACTATGTGGACTTGTATATGGCTAAATCTCTCCGGGTTTCCTCCCCCCCCATCTTACAAGATCTTGCCTGAAACTTTTTAAAACCTCATGAACTTAGTAAATTATTTTTGCTATTTTATATGGGAAAAGCTGATAGAGGCATCCACTAACTGTTTTTGCGACTCTAAAACTATTGTGTATGACAGTGAATAGGTCAGAAGACAGAGTTTTAGGATCCAAGGTCAGTAATGATACAACTTTCAACTTCAAAAATATTTAAACAATTATCCCCACCGCTCAATAGATGATACAAAATTACGTTGCAGCATATTTATACTTACAAAAACTCTTAAAAGGCTTATAATTTAAATGAGTCTCATTCACGACTTCATTTCTTCATTTTCTTCAAGTCTCACAATGATCCTTCATAGCTTTGAAAAGAATAACTTAGGGTTAGATGAAATTTAACAGTTACAACATTATACAGATATGTCTTTATTGTGGAGAAAAATCGTTGCATCGTTACTGATCTTGTCACTGAAAATAGAACAGGGTTTCTCAAACTATAGTACATGTACCACTAATGGTTCATTGCATAGTTTAATCGGTACAGTTTTTGCACAAAAGATAATTTCATTCAAAAAAATAATTGAATAGTGTAGATTTAAAATGTTTAATGCTGTGATTATACACATTTCATTTAGGCTGCATTGGTTTTTAGTCGAAATGATCATTAAGGCAGTAAGGTCACGCAGGTTTTTTAGTGTTTAGAGGCCAGCATTGCAGTGCGATATTTCTTCCAAAAGAAGCGCGATTTAGATCTCGACACATTCTAGAACTACAGTAGATTATAGAACAATAATCTGATGCCACCACCAGTACTTAGATGTCTGCCGAGGTCTTTTCATCCTCTTCATAAACAATATAGAGTGTGACTGGAACTTGGCTAAAGTTTTTCCAAGAAATAGGTCAAATGAAGCACTCCTGGCGAATACATAAACTACAGGTTGAAGATGAAGTCGCTGGTTGAAACTGCAGGTTGGGAAGCGGACTCACACTTCCCACGGCAATCCGTCCAGTGCGAAATAGGAAGGTTCAAACATAAGGAAAAAAACAAAAAAATGTTAGCGCAATTGTACAGTGAAGAAATCAGACAATGCAATGCAAGAAAGCACTGAAATAGTATCGAATTTGATTATTTTTCAAAGGAAAAAAAATGCCTTAAACTCGTTGACAGCAAGCGGCACACACAAGATATCTTTTATTGCATACTATTAAATTATCAGAGATCTGGGCTCAGACCTTATAACTCTCACGGACAAAAGTTTTAAAAACTTTTCTAATGAAACAGTAGTGAGACAATTCTCACACGTGATTGGTGAGAACACGAACGAGTTCATTCTAAAGGGCAATAAGATACATAAATGTGTAGCAAATCCATGTTTATAATATTATCTTTGTTTTAATTAAATTTAGTGCAGTATCAACTGCACACGATTTTGTGAAGTTATCCTCTCTATATGTTATAATCTTTATTTTATTTATAACTTAATGCAGCTGCAATAGCAGACGATTTTGATGATTTTTAAATTTATTTTTACCAGATTGGCAACAAAAAATTTAATCTTTAAAAAAATAATTATAGAATGAAGTTTTGAAAAGAAGTTGGTTGGAATAAAGAGTTTTTTAATAATAATAAAAGAATAAAGAGAGAGAGAGAGAGTTTTGAAGATGAATTTTTGTTTCGTCAACTGTCCTACAAATGAAACTTGGTCAGCGGGTCTTGATACGTCTGTAACCGAAGTTTGGGCCTAATCTCTCTCTGGTAAGAGCGCTTCCTCGACCTTTCCTTTTCACCTGTTTGCGACTCCACAAACAGAATTTCATTCATTCATGAAGCTGGTTGCATTTTACGCGAATGGGCAGACTGTCAAGCAGCCAACCTTTTGGCGGATTTGGTGCAAAATTGGATCCAGGTATATTAGTCTGGTGGTGCGCCGAATTTCATTCATCTAGCTCTTTGCGTTTTTAAAATATTGTGTTCACACGGGCACACAAACTTTACGCATCTTCCGAAATTTGAAACAAATCTTCAAATTTTGTGTGAAGACCACATACCGAATTCCATCCGTCAAGCTCGTCCGTTTTTGAGTTATCGTGTTCACAGACAGACGGACAAACATCATTCCAACGAGCGGGAGTGGTCTCCCCCAGACTTTCTCGTATACGTACTGGTAGATGTGTCATCCCACAACTGCATAAAAATTACGGAATGGCACTTATATCACCATCGTATACAATATAAGATACAAAAGCAATAAGACGAAAGGGCGACAATACAAGAAGTAAAATGCGCCAAGCGGGCGCCAATATGCAATATGGCGCGTTTTGTGTGTCATGGCATGACGTAGAAAACCGAATATGCATTTCGAACGCCTTTTTCACTACCGATTGAAACCAAAATTTGATACGGATCTACATTCCTGAGGATGAAAGTGTGCAACCAAATTTTACCCACCTAGCTATTTAAGTTTTTGTGTTATCGTGTTCACATGGACACGGATAGACTTCCCTTAGATGGATTTCGTCCAAAACTTGGTAGAGATCTACACATCTGGTGTAAAGACCACATACCAAATTTCATCTGTCAAGCTCTAACCGGGTTTGAAGGATCGTGTTCACAGACAAATAGCCAGAATTCCTAAATTGTATTTTTCGAACTCGGGGAGGTCTTAAACGTGGATTCATCAAAAACTCGACTTTGAATTTTTTGACGATTACAACACTTTTTCTTTGTATACAAGAACGAAAAAACAATAACTTAACCTTTTCCTTGATCTTTTCTACACTGTGTTTTCAAAATAAGCCTAATTTTCTAAAAGTTTTGAAGTTCTTACTTTAATTACATCTCCGTGCATTCTAATCTGTCATTTCTGCACATTACTACTCTCACACTGAAGAATATATTGATCTTTCTGTAAAATTACAAACGATACGCATGTTTCATTCACTTTTAAAGGGTTTTGTTTCCATTTTCGTCCCACGGCGGCGCTGAAATCTCGTTATTGTGCACATGCATTGAGAGATTTTGGTTATCCTTCCCAGCCAATCGAGGCTTTGGTGTATAAATACTTTCCGGGATCATCCCTTTCTGACTATGTTTTTGTCTATGTATTAAGTCTTCAAACATGAAGAAGTAAGAGACATGCAACAGAAAAGCGACTGTAATTTTTACGCGAAAGAAAAAAAAAAATTACCATACACAGTAGAACCTCGATTAACCGAAGTGGACGGGACCGGACCTCCGTCGGTAAATCGAAAATTCCAGATAAAAGAGAGTATTTAAAACTGGCCGTCAGGAGACCGCAAAAATTTTAACACTGGTTTTAAACATATACAAAATAACTAAATGTGATGTTTTTAGTTATATTACTATAATTATAAACAGTAAATTTGTTCAATAGATGTCAGAAAATGCAATGTACATGTTTATATGACATACGATACATATTTCAGATTGGCTTAAACGGAAGTTTGCTCTGCCGTAAGCATGACTGATGTCGTTTAGCCGCTGTGTCCCGAAGTTGTTTCAGTTGCATAAGTTCTGTAGAATCGGAGTCAGTCTGTTGCTCCAACCACATCAGTCCTTTAGCAAAACATTCAAAAGCATCGGAGTAACTTATTTTAAAATTTTCGATCACCTCATCTTCATCACTTTCGCTGTTATCGTCATCGTTTTGGGGTTTTCGTACTTGGGCGATGATTTCGTCATCGCCAATCGTTTGAAATCCTGCATCTTCAGCATCACAATCTAACTACGAACTAACGTCTTCCTCTTCGCAATTTCCACAGCCTGGAATTTGTTTCAAATGTCCCTTTAATCCAGTCACGGTGACAGAGCCACTGTCATTTGATTGGTCTACATTTTCGAGATAGGGCGCCAGCTTTCGCCAAAACCGTTTTAAGCTATGCTCTGGCACAGACTCACAAGATTCGTTAATCATGTAGACACAAAAGCAATTTGCTTAGGAGCTGTTTTCTATAACGCCGTTTCATAGATTCGATCACGCCCTGGGCCATCGGCTGACTGAACAACTACCAACGAAACAGTTATAGATATATTTTTACAATTGAAAAAAAAAAATGAAAAAGTGACCTCCGAAAAAGCTGAAAGACCCAAGCAGACACAAATTATATATTTTTTTTAAAAACAATAAAAAAAAGGAATCAAGAAATATATATAGAGAGAGAAGTTTTCGGATAAAGTACTTTTTAATTTGGATAATTTTTAAATTTTGATTTATCAGAAATGACGATTCATATTATTATTTCATTATTCTCATATTATTATTTTCATAGTTTCCTTAAAAAAACAATTTTAAACTACAAACTGTTATAGACACTTAACCCGTTTTCTTTTAGTAGCTTTGCATTTGTTCTGTTCATTGTCTACATGAACGTCCCTAAAGGAGTCAGGTAACTGCATAAGTCATCTAACATCTAATTGCACGTCGTCGGTACCTTTCTTATTCTTTATGCAAAATACACGTTTGATTTCAATATGAAAATGGCACGGCACATTTTATGTCTTGCAGCATGCTAGCTGGATTAAAACATGTTGGAAGAAAGAATTAAAACTCAACAACCATAATCATTGAGCCTACTAAATATGTTTCCAAATATATTATTACCTTAGAGGACTTCGTTTAGATTTCACAGAAAAATTGATGAAACAAAAAAGAAAGTAAAATCCATTAGGACGTTGCTCTCAATATTGGAAGTGAAACAAGGAATTAAATATTATTTGACGAAACACTGGCAACGATTTTAATCAGATTGCAACAATGAAAAAGTATTGTTTTAAATTATGCCTAAAATTATTTTTACAAATTTATTTAAATTAGAGAAAAAAATACGGCAACTTCATTGATATCATTAAAAAAGATGAGTTTTTAAATTTTCAGATGGTGGCTGGTACTGATCAAAAATACTATTTTAAACTTGCACAATAAATGTGGAGCATTCTGATTTGATAGCTATGCTTGCAAAGTGAGATGAATTGGCAAAATCGGTCCAGTTGTTGAGACTGGGAACACAGTCAAGGTTGCCCCTCCTAGAAAATGTATAATGAAGTAGTGTTTTTGCGATTTTTTTCGAAAATGAAGAATTGAGATGGAGAATCGACCATTGACGATATATCTAGGGTCGTTAGCTTTCATATAAAATAAAAAATGGCGAAATCGATCCAGTGGTTGGGGGGACTCTCTCAAGAGTTTTTCCCATTGAGAATGTGCAGTGAAGTAGTATTTTTCCGATAGCTCTCGAAAATGGAGGGTGATGTTGGATAGGCAATCTTCGATGACATTTCTGGGGACATAAGCTTTGATATGAAATAAAAATTGTCGAAATAGGTCCATTAGTTGGGGCTGGGGATTGGTCCATTGTTTTTTCAAATTATTTGAAATATACAGACTAGCCGCATTCAGCGACCAACTGTTCGTCCGTAATATTAATAGCTAGTAGCTTGCTACTTGGTGAAATCAAGTGGCGAATTGGCTGTTGTAGAGGCTGAGGGACTCTCACAAAGTTTTATTTTGCAATATATTTCGAAAATGGAAGGTGGTGGGTGGCAGGAGAAAATTCGCATGAAATAAAAATTATCGACATCGGTCCAGTGGTTGGTCCTGGGTAACTGGTCTTGCCAATTATTTTAAACTAGCCGCCTTCGGCGACCAGTTTGTTCGCCGGGAATATGATTTCGAATGAATCTTGCATCATTTTATATTCATGGTTCTCTTAGCAACTAAATTTTAAACTGCAGATTGTGGTAGATATTTAACCTATGTTCTATTAGTGACCTTGGACCTCTTCTGTTCATTGTCTTCATAAATGTTCCTAATGGGGTCAAATAACTGACTATGTCATGCAACCTCTAATTCCATGTTGTCGGCACTATCTTCACTTTCTTATTCCTCTTGTAAAATCTGCATTTGATCTCAACATTAAAATGACGCAGCACATTTTATGACTAGCGGCATGATAGCTGGATTAAAACATGCCGAAAAAAGATGAAAAGAGAGTAACCATATTCATTCAGGTTAATGGATACATTTCTTACAATACGTAATATCTCAGGGAGCTTGGTTTACAGATTCCACAAAAATTTTCATGAAATAAAATATGAAAGCAAAATGTATTAAGATATTACCTATCTTTCAACAATGAAAGAGAAACACACAATTAAATATTTGTTTAAACAATGAAAACGGTTTGAATTGCGTTGCAACAATGAAAAGTATTGTTGCAAATTATTCCAAAAACTATTTTAAAAATTAGAAGAAAACTTGTACGGAAACTTAATTGATACCATTGAGAAGGTAATTTTTTGAACTTTCAGATGGCGTAAAAATGATTTTCGTGCTGTAATATTTTCAGAAGTTATTAATGGAAAACGCCAACATTTCGCTAAATTTTTAATTAATTAAAACTCTAAATATTATTTCAAAAAGGGGCTCCCAGGTGCACATTTCCACCCTCCAAAGTAGGTTTGTGCCATATTTCATAGCTGTAGGTCCATCGGTCTACTCTGTAGAGAACCAATAAACACACAGATACACACATTCTCCTTTATTATTTACTAGCAGTACGCGCACGGCGTTGCCCGTGGAATCAGGACTTCAAAAAGTGGGTGAAAAAAAGTGCACACAATGGCACGAAAAAGTTTTGAAAACAAAAGCAAAGCAAAAAATACACATTATTGATATTCCCGCTTATTTTTCTTTGCGAATGACGTCACCTGCCGCGAAGAAGGTCACGTTGCAACAATGCATTGTGGGATGGTCCGGAGAATCTCTCGCTGTTAAATCGCGCTACGAAAAAACTGTTTGAACCGACCAGGGAAAAATTAATTTTTAAAAAACGAAAAACGATATTTTAATAGTTCTTGTTTTAAATCGGACATAAACGTGCCATTTGTAGGCTGAAAAAAAATGAAAATTATAGAGATGTTAGAACGTCAGATGCGATAATTTAAAGAAATCTTTATTCAAAATTATCATAAAAGTGACTATTTTTCAAATTTTTTTAAAAATTCAGTAAATTACGTTAGAAATTCAAAACTAACTTCATTAGAACGGAAATCGCATGCTCTTTCCGATGGTGTATATATTTTTATCGTAAACTTATTCGTAACTATTCTATTGAGAAATTAGTGCGAAAAATCAACCAAAACAACACAAAACATTAAATAAAAAAATTTCTAGATTAAAATTTAAAATTTCGGCTTCGAGGTGCATTCAGTCACCATTACGACTATCTGTGTGCCAAATTTCATGGCTGTAAGTGCGATAGATTCGTCTGGACATCGCAGACAAACACACACACACGCACACAAACATTGCCTTTTATAAGTATAGATTAGAGATATGAAGATACATTTATAGGTTCAAAATTTGTTAATAATTATTTTCACTTGCTTCGGTTAGTATTTTATTTTGTTATACGAGATTTAGATGATAATCTGCAAATTTTTTCCTATATCAATGCGGCACATTTCATTTACTAAGAAATTTATGTTCATAATTCTTCATTTTCTATTATTGCTTGTCGTTTAGTCAGACAATTCTAACAGCACCGACATTGTACAAATAGCTAATTATTCCAAATAATTAAATATTATAATCAAATTCACTAATTAATACTTAATTACCTTTAATTAAATATAAAAATTAATTATTACTGTTATTTTGAAATTACCTAAAGTGGAAAAGCTTTGCTTGCCCCCCACCCCGTCGGAAAATTTCTGGCGCCGCCTCCGCTTAGAACAGCATGGCTTTTTCTCTTTTCCACCAAAGTCGGCTTTACGCGTTGCGAGCCAGAAGCATGGACACATCCCAGAATCGTCTTTTTCCGGCCTGGAGA
>BGPR01010995.1:3648-50276 GCA_013235015.1 Araneus ventricosus | reverse complement strand
GTTTATGGCTGGAGCGGAAAACGGTGAAAAACCGTTTTGTCAACAAAGTAGCTTTAAACCGTCAAATATACGGAAAAAGTCCGGGAAAAAAACGGATATTTTTTACAGTGTAGTAAATGTATAGTTAACTTGAAGATCCATTTCTGAAACTGCACCTAGGCTACTTTGTGCTGGATCGTTAAGCACGTTATTTTATGGCTATTCTATATTTCGCAATTTTCGATGACTAAACATCGCTTGAGATACCATATTCCAATACAATTTTTGATCCTCTTGATGTCCACGAACAGCCCTCTGAACTTGTCGACGGAGAATCTGAACATAATATATGTTAACTTGCGCATTGGAAATATGTGTTTCTTTACTGGGCATTGTAAAAGTACGCATCTGTACTGAAAGAGAAAGAGACTCTAGGTTATGATAAATTCCTTTTCTGAAGCGTTTGGAAAATTAATTCAACAATATGTCAAATAATTCTGATGCAAATGTCTTTTCCTTCTAGCATCTGATAATGATGAATGCTTAGGATATCGGTTAATGATGATTTTCTTCATAGTTTTGATTTCTTTACGTAAACAAATCAAATTAAAAACTGAGTTAAGGACTATAACTCAATTACAAATCAGAATAGCTCAGAACTCAAACTACAATATAGCTGAGGTTATAAGTAGAATATTTCTGATTCAGATATGTAGAAAGTCTAGTAACTGTCTGCTTCTATGCTTGTGAAAATGATTTATAAGAAGCGAGAATCATGAAGAATGTAATGGATTGTTCGTTAGCTGAACTATTCAGCAAAGTATAATATATGAAATACAATTATGTGTACAATACGAAATAAAAATTGTATACATTATACAATATGAATTAAGAGATAGTATGCATAAAATATGAAATGATTTTTTTTTATTTTGTCAGAATTTTATTCAAATTAACCTATGATATATATCTTTAATATGAATATATCTTTGAATATAAAGTCAAATAGAGATATAAACTTCAAGTAATAAGATATAAAGTAATAAGATATGAACTTCAATATTAATAAGATATGAACTTCAATATTAATAAGATATGAACTTCAGTATTAATGAGATATGAACTTCAGTATTAATAAGATATGAACTTCAAGAATAAGATATGAGTTTCAAGAACAAGATAATAATAGATCTTCAAGAATAAGATACGAATTTCAAAAACAAGATAATAATTTCAAGAATAAGATATGAACTTCAAGAACAAGATAATAACTTCAAGAATAAGATATGATTAAGCTATGAAAGATAGTATGCATAAAATATGAAATGCATTTTTTTTATTTTGTCAGAATTTTATTCAAATTTACCTATGATATATTTCTTTAATATGAATATATCTTTGAATATATTCATATATATTTTAATATGAATATATCTTTGAATATATTCATATATATTTTAATATGAATATATATTTGAATATAAAGTCAAATAGAGATATGAACTTCAAAAAATTATAACTTAGGGAACCAGCCGTTTCGGATTATCCAGAGCAGTCGCAAGTTTTCATTGTTTGTCATTAAATAAAATTTGCTAGGATTTACCTAAGTTTAAATTAAATTCTCTGGATAATCTTGGATTTTATTTATATGTAATTATCTATAAATAAAAAAGCGGTTAGATGTTATTTTACGAAAAGTTAATTCAAAAATAATTAATTTAAAATAATCGTGAAGTAAAAATAAAGTCTCCTTTTCCGTTTTTACTAGACATATAAAATTACCAATTCGTCCCTGATAAGCCGAAACAATCCTGATTTTGGACTCTTTGTCTCTCCTATGAAAGTAGTCCCGGATTGAAAATCTGTCCCTTGTTGGAATCAAATGTCCTGTTTTGTTCCCTTTTATATTTAAACAGTAAAACATTTTTCAGAACCTAGCTTCTGTAGTACCCCACTTTCCGACTCTCATTATACATAGAATAGTATTTCCCTTTATATGGTCAATGTAGGTAGATAGAATATTAAAATATTTTATTTAGAGGAAAATCGGGTAAGACGGCGAATTGGATTTTTTCAAAAATTACGCTAGATGACAGCTCCGATTCTGCATCCTCACAGATCTCTTGCAAACATGTATCCGTATCACGCCAAAAGATTCCATCCCGTCATTTGTGTGATTCACAGTACGCGGTAATGTGTTTTCGAGTGGTTACGACGTAACTTTTGTTTGCTATTTGATAAAGTATAGCTTTCACGGAGTAAGTATTATTGATTTATACATAGTATATCTGTACAGAGTTAATCAAAACGTGTTCAATGATGCATTATTTTAATTTTTCTGAAAAGCTGATATCTTTCAATGTTTTTCGAAATAAAAATGTCGATGTCGGGTAAGATGACGAATTGGGTGGTGGGTCAGATGACGATCCAACTTCTGATTTACCTATACCTGTAGGAGCTCATCTGTTGTCCGATTCTTTTGTACCTAAAGCATGAGTGACATCAGATTTTTTACCGCTTCCTATCATACAGGGATAAACGTCAAGGGGACAACGAAAGAAATTGCTCTCCATGCACATTCGTTGGCACACCAGTGAAAAATACGCTTCTCATTAAAAAAAAGAAGAAAGATGGAGAAGAAGATAAACGAAAATTGCAACATCTAAAGAAGGCTGAGGTTAGCAAGACTAAACGCAACAAAAACCTGCTAAAAATTCTGCGTAAAGAACGAAACTATCTAATCGATAGCTCGACTTCCAATCTTCGGAGTGTGAAGACTCAACTCATTCCTTTGAAGTTCCTCGCGTTGATATTAATGATAATCTGGATTCAGAAGATCTGGATAATCAAAAGTGCATTACTTGCGGTAACACAGGCAAAACAGAATTGTGGTTCTAATGTTATATGCGCAAGCTCTGGGCCCTTTCCCCCTGTACGGGCTGGGACGGAATCCAAGCCACACATCGTCCATGGCGATGTGAATTTTATAATTAATTTCAATTTTTAACTTTTATCTAAAATTTCAAATGATTATGTTTTGTTTGTTTTATGCTTTGTATTCAGTTCGATTTTTTTTTTTGTTATGTGTAATTGTCTAAAATTTCGATTGATAATGTTTCGTTTGTGTTTTGCTGTTTCTTTAGTTCGACTACGTTGTTATTCTGTAATGTGCAATTTGTTATGATCAAGATGTGATATCAACAGTTTTAAATAGTTTTTAATAGCATATGATGTTGAATGGAATTGTTATCTCAGTTGGTCATCTTACCCAACTCCATTCGTCATCATATCCGCACAGTCGGGTAAGATGTCGAAAATGACTTCTTTTTCTAAAATGAAATTTTCGAGTCTAAAATTTGAAGAACAAAAATTTAGAAAAAACACTTTAAAGTAAAGTTGCAAAAAGTTTTGACGAAATGATTACCCTCCTTCGACGAATATTGATGTCAGGAAAAATCCCCAAAGCTTAAGGTCGCCATCTTACTCGACTTTACACTATACTACTTTAATTATTCCTAGTGATATTCCTTAGAAGTTTTTATGATTAAAAAAATATTTTTTCGATTTTCTTCGTGACTCCCTGCTTCCCTTCTCTCAGCACCATCTCTGACTCCGCGCTCAGGTTTTAGAGCAAATCAGATTGAAGTTCAGAAAATCTGGTCATTTTATTTAAGACCAATTATTTCTTCACTTACCTTTTAATCTGACAAATAACGCAAAACATTCCTATCAGTAGCACACATACAAATAGGTTAATGGAAGCTATCACAGTGAACCATGGAACAAAATTCTCTGAAAATAAATGAAACAAATACTTCTTACAAGAATGGATATATATAGTGCACGTTGCAAATGTCAATTAATATTATTTTAATTATAATGTATTGTAGTAATGTAATGTAAATAGTTCTGTAAATACCATTAAAATCGTCTTAAAAATGTGCGAACAGCCTCTGTATACTCGATTTTTATTCTTAAGCTACAAAATTAACCCTTTCACGACTAGCGCTGGTTATAGCCGGCATCCACTAAACGCAGCACAGAAGCTAGCGCCGGTTATAGTCAGCATCTACTAAACGAAGCACAGGGGCTGGCGCCTGTTATAGCCGACATCCATTAAACGTAGCACAAGGGCTGGCGCCGATTATAACCGGCATCCACTAAACGCAGCACAGAAGCTAGCGCCGGTTATAGCCGGCATCCACTAAACGCAGCACAGAGGCTGGCGCCGATTATAGTCGGCATCTACTAAATGTATCACAGAGGCCTGCTCCGGTTATAGCTGGCATCTACTACATGCAACACAGAGGCTAGTGCCGGTTATATCCGGAATAGCGGTAAATACGTCGCATTCACGAGCGCGGATTGAATCTTGTATTTCTAGTAACGATACCGAGTTGAACACCACGCATTTGACTAGCACACAAGAAAAAGTTGTTGTCACGAGTAAAGTGCATTTATTTTCAATCATTTTGAAGAGTATCATAGTTCAATATGACAAACCGAAGATGAGACATTCTGCAGATTCTGGTAATAACGATGAACTAAAACTCATCGGAAAACACTTTCCCACTCCGTATATATCTGCAGAAAAAACAAATTGCGAAGATGCGTTGTTTGTAGCAAAAATGGTAAGAGATGTGAATCACGTTATCAGTGTATTTGAATTGTGTGTTCATTCCTGTTTCAAAATTTATCATACTCAAAAAGAATACTAAATTATATTTATAATTTTTTCATTATTCTTTATGTTTATCTGTTTTGTTTGTTGGAAATTCAATAAATAACTTAAAATGAAGATTTATTACCACATTTATTTAAAAATATAACCCTTAACAGCACAGTATTTATCTGATAATTCTCATCTCATCCATACTTCTAGCGAATTCCTCTTAAGATCTTAATCTGCAGATGAGAGACACTCTTAATGTGTACGGTGTGCACTAACGGCTCGACGACTCGTTTGTTGGTGGCATACTGATGGCTAGTTTCGCCTTCGTCAAAGGGTTAAACACAAAAAACGCCATATTGAGAAAGTATACGAGAGCGTACACAGGTGAATACTGTTTCGAACATAGAAAGTCGCTTCCCACCATTGTTACTCTTATGGTTGGGAAGAGAGTTTTACAGGGGTATGTATGGAATGACCGGCAGCAGCTAGGACTGGACCCTTGACCTTGACGACGATCTTGGCAAAAATTTTGGCGACTTTGGCGAAGAAATGTGGGACCTCAAAAATGCTTGAATTTTCTCGATATCTCTATTAGAGGCCGAGAACCGGATTTATCCAGATGATTCGATGTGGCATCACGGCCTGTCAGGGAGACTATAAAAGAACCGTGCTCGTATCACAGAGCTAGAGTGTGTGTTGATCGACTGGGATCGCCTTTGGAGTGCGAACGTCTTTGGAATCTCTCTTCGGAGTTTTATCCCCTTTACGAGCTAGTAAGCTGTTAGACGCCGAGTGGTATTGAAAGTGCTGCTGCTGTTAGTATTAGTGAATTGCGATCTGTTTGTGTTGCTAATTTGTGCAAGTGTTGTGTTTTTACTGTTATCTGCGCTTAGTGTATTCCGTAATATTTGAGAATAAAGCGTCCTTCTCCGTTATCCTGCTTCTTGGACTGTTTTTACCGTACACACGCAGAGGTAGTTTCATAACAATACCCTCTGCTTTGTTAGAAGGAGTGATGATCATACATATATCAAGAATTTAATCCAGAAATATAATGAATTGATTGATACGTTTTAATATTTCCACATTTCATTCATTAAATAACGAAAATTACAAAACACTAGGTTAATAATTCCTTAACCAGCTTACCATGATTGCCTCTTTCTTTTTCATCACAATGACTTCCAGTGTATCCTTGGTCGCAACTGTAGAAAAAAATGAAATATTAAAGTCATTGAGCACAATTCATTTGATTTTAGAAGAGCAAAATTCTTGTAATCAAGCGGGACATCCGATGTCCGAAATCTCCATCACTTGCTGAAAAGATACAATACAAAATCCAAGTCCTGCCCAAGCTGAAACAACACGGGGAACACATGAGTTGCGGAGAAGCAACCCACTTAGCAAGATAACACCAAAAGAAACCATAGTTCACCACAGGGTTGCCATATTCGCCTTTTTAAGGCCAAATTATGGAAATTTGGCCTTTTTCTAAGCCTTTGGCCTTAGATTAATTTTTGGCCTTTATTTTGGCTTTATTTTTGGTGATGATTTTTAGAGCAATTTTTAATAACTCATTTACTTAAAGTAATTAATTCTAATTAATTATTAAATATTTCTTAATAAATTTTTGATATTACACTTTTCAAATTATATATAGCGAGCTGTCAAACGAAATAGTTCTTGACTAGAACAAGGATGTTTTAAATTTTTCTCACTTAAATTTTAGTTTAATGATGGAGCATTGCACAAATCCTGATCAAGTGGCATTTGTAATCATGAAGGATAGCCTTTTTTCTTATAACCAATGAGGTCTTCAATCCGAATTTGAACTTTTATTTGGCCTTATTTTTTAAGAAGGTTTGGCCTTATTTTGCTACTTTGATGTGGTAACCCTGGTTCAACAAAGAACAAAAACCGAGGACCGGCAGCCGGCTCTTTTGCACCAAGGCCCTCTGGAGTGTCAAAAAGTAAAGTCACCACCTACCTGAAGATCTATTCTGAAAGGATAACTGATATGAATAATTCACAAACTTGATTTTAGATATACTTACTTGCACTTGTATGTTTTTCCTATTACTTCACATTTCCCATGCAAACATTTCCGAGGGTCACAAATATCTACAAAAAATACTCAGATCAGTACGGAACCTACATTATAGACAATTTTATCATAATTCATGCTGTTATTAATATTTTAATAAATAATAACTTTCTTACAAAAACATAATTTGTTAAAACAGTTTTTCATAACGTTTTAAAACTAGCTATACATTCAAGAGTCAGCCAAGCGGGCGCTTCAAAAAGATGCGTTTATATTCAAGGTTATTTGCAGACATTTTAATATAGAAGGTGGTTACAATTAAACTTCTCCTGTTTAGAGCCTTCTGTAGCTGAAACGGGTCAGCGGATTGACACCAAAATTGATATACAGACTATACACCAAATGCGCTAAAGATGTCTGCATCCCCCCGCCCAGTAAAAAATTATCTGAAAACGTCCGCTAGAGAATGCTGTGCAGCAACATACAGGAAATTCAACAAAAAAAAGGATAAACACGAAATAAAAATAGCAATTTCATAATTTATTGGTAAGTTTTTCATCAACATGTCACTGAACCATTTCAAATGAAAGTACTGAAAACAATAATGGTAGACCTGTGCTGTTTATGACACAAGAAAGAAGGAAAAAAATGAGGGAGGCTGTCTTTTTCAAACAGCCGCTGATGTTAAAGGCGTAGAAGTACTTTACTCGCGTGACTCTTTTGTTTCTTGAAGTTTCTCGGTTTCTCTTTGTTACTCGCGCTTCTCTTTTGTTTCTCGAAGTTACTCGCGATACTCTTGTTTTTCGAATTTACTTGTGATTCGCTTTTTTATTCTCGGAATTACTCTCAATTCTCTTTTGTTTCTAGAAGATACTCTCAATTCTCTTTTGTTACTCTGAAAAACTAATGTATGGAAAATTGTCGAAATAAAATGAAACTAAGGTTGCAATGAAAATTGTGTTATTTCTTAATTAAATATATTACAATGTCAATTCTTTTGTTTTGAATTCTTCAATCGTGAGTGGATATGTTACAATTCTGTCTAGGATCGGTCGATGATATGAAAAGTAACATACATAATTTAATAATTCGGGACTAATGTTTCTTGTAAATGTTGAATCAATATATGAATTCCCCAGAGTACTAGGATAATTTGTTGGCACCATGTCCATGCGTCCTCATTCCTGCAAATCCTGCAGGATCATCAGAAATCCTCATTTGTGTGACGTCACCAATTCATGCGTATTTTTGCCCAACTTTGCAATTCAGTAGTCGCTGAACTACAATTTCGCTTTGCAATTTTTTTTGTAACTTCTGTTGTTACCCTTTATCTCTAAAATAAGACATTAGTTATGTTTTTAACATATGTAGTTACCGAGATATAGAGGATCGCGTCACCAATTCATGCGTATTTTTGCCCAAAATTGCGACTCAGCAGTAGCTGAACTACTATTCCAATTTTCAATATTTTTGTAACTTCTGTTTCTACCCTTTATCTCTAAAATAAGACATTAGTTATGTTTTTGACATATGCAGTTACAGAGATATAGAGGATCTCCCATACAACGTTTTTCGTGGCGTTTTGGCGTGTGATTCAAATTCCTTCCTGAGACTAATTTGACTGTTGGGCTTTAAGTGCAAATTTGGCATGTTATACCACTTTTATAAAATGACAGGTATGAAGACGGAATTTTAGTCCCATATAAAATTAGGTTCCGCTTCAAGATTGATTTCACCATTTGTTCGAGGTATGAACATGATCTTAAGACTGATAGATTATAAATCATGGAAGTTAGAATTGTTTTCATTCGCTTTTCCCCTGAAAATTACGTGACTCGTAGGAAATTTATAATTATATAACTAACCTTCACATAAACCTGATTTCTTGTGATATAACGTTCCATTAGGACACTCGCACATCGCATGGCTATCGACGATCACACATACAGCATTCATAATCCTACAGCTTTGATTGAGACCTACGCAGGGTAAGTTCACTTCGCATCTGATGCCTCCAAAGTTTTCTGTACAGTCGCAGGTGTGTTCCTTCTTTTTCACTTTTCTGCACGTGCCTCCATTCAAGCAGTCACTATCTGTTTCGCAGATTCCTGTAAAAGTGCAAAAGAATGTAAAACAAAGAATCAACTACAATACTGTTACGAACATGGAAGTCGCTTCCCAGCAATGTTAGTCTTAAGGTTGGGAAGAGAGTTTTACAGGGGTAAGTATGGATTGACCGGCAGCTGCCAGGCCTGGATCCATGACTTTGGCGACGAACTTGGCGACCATTTTGGTGACTTGGCGACTTTGGCGACGAAATGTGGGACCACAAAAATGCTGGAAATTTCTCGATATCTCTATTAGGGACCGAGATCCGGATTCATCCAGGTTCCATGTGTCGTCACGGCCTGTCAGGGAGACTATAAAAGGACCGTGCTCGGATCACTGCGGTTAGTGAGTGTGTTGATCGACTGGGATCACCTTCGGATTGCGAACGTTTTCGGAATCTCTCTTTGGATTTTTGTCCGCTCTGTGAGCTAGTAAGCCGTTAGACGCTGAAAGGTATCGAAAGTGCTGCTGCTGTTTTTATTAGTGAATTGATGTCTGTTTGTGTTGTCGATCTGTGCAAGTGCTGTTTTTCTTTTTACCCGCGGTTCGTGTTTTGTGGAATGTTCGAGATTGAAGTGTCATTCTCCGTTATCCTGCTTGTTGGACTGTTTTCACCATACACACCCACAGGATGATTTTTGCAACAATATTCAAATTTCCAGAAAGAAAGGTCGGTATACATTCGACATCAATGTCATATAGGAAGACTCAGAAATTGAATCGAATTAATAGTTAATTTTTTTCGAATAACAGATGGTCTGAAATTTATAATTTAGCAAATTTTCCCCTGGCATTATAAGGTTAAGCAATGATAAGTACACTTAACTGTAAACAAATTTTTGGACTCCAAATGTTGTCTACTGTTCAAATTATATATATATTTGAAATTGATGTCATATAACAAGACTGAGAAGTTCAATCTAAGTATTACTGAATTTTGTTACAAATAACAAATGGTCTGAAATTTTTTAACTTCGCAAATTTTCCATGGTCTTATAACGGTATAAGTGGCTAATCCAGGATTCGGGTCTGGGAGGGAGCTGAGGTCATAAAAATTTTGTATCGTCGTGACGAATGTCAGATCTCATGGCTTATGTAAACCAAAAAAAATATAACTTTACAGACTTTACTCACCTGACAATAAGAATCATAAAGAACATTACAATACTTTCAACAATTTAATAAAAGATACAATGAAATAACTTGCCAATAAATGTTTTCGACCGAGTCAACGCTACAAGTACAAGTGGAATTACCAGAAAAGTAGGAAAAGTTTCGAGCCTGTCAAGCCAGAAAGCAATGTTGTCACGATTTTATTATTTTTAAATGAAATTTAAGAACAAGCAGTTGTAGTGGTTTGAAATAAAATCAAGAATTTTGGTTTAGCTCTGGGGGGGGGGGCTGCAGCCCGATAGCCTTCCCATGGATTCGCATGAAATAGTAAGCACCTTTAACCGTAAATAAAATTTTGGATTCCAAATGAAAACGTTGGTGAAATTCATAAAATGTAAGATCAGTTTTCATTAGACATCATCATTATGATCTTAAGTCTTCGTCATAGATTCTTTGAGCAAACGTTTCAGACCTCCCGGAGTCCCAAACACACATTTTGGGAATTATGCCTCTCTATCGGCGAAAGCGGTAGCTCAAAATAGACAGGAACAAGACAAATGAAACTTGGTATGTGGTCTTTTCACCGAAACTGTAAATTTGAGCCAAATTTTTGACGAAATTCCTAGCAGGATAATATTTATGTTCGCTCGCGTGTGTATGAACACGATATTTCGAAACAGAACAAGCTAGGTGGGTGAAATTTGCGTATGGTTTTATCATCAGTATTATAGATCTTCCAAATTATCTGAAAAGGTTTAAACTCCATAACTCAGATCTAAGTGCTTATGGGAAAATAGGAACGTCCATTTAGCGACGTCTTGTCACTTAACATCTTCGTACCACTTCACTAAACCAACTTAACCAGAGGACTTAACATCTATTTGGTAGCAAAATCTACTAGGCAATAAATTATGAAGGATAAAAATCAACAGACTAATATATTTTCCAATTGAACATAGAAACCTTATTAAATTACAACATCACCAAAACAATGTTGCAAATTATGACTCTTCCTCGGACTCAGAAACAGTCCCCCCTCCCAACAAGACAAATAAAGACCCAATCGTTCTTGAATTCACGAGTTTAAATTTACTTCAGAAATGACTCAAGACTCTTATTTTTTTCTGTGTACTTTCTTAGGTCTGCAAAAGGCAAGATACATCACATAATCAATTTAATCAAATAATCAATAAAAAATGTAAATTGTGTATAGTAATTTTATAACAGCCCCAAGTTTTGTCAGGAGGCTGCTTCTGTAAATCACTCCCTGTAATTTTTTTGTTGGAATCAATACAGATTCTACTACGCACACCCATCCAAACTACAAAACGGAGACCTTTATCTCTGGAGTCAGGGTGTGTCGTGGAGTAAAATAAAGTATTATAGATCTGTATCAAATATTGGCCCAAATACCATACCTGGTTGTCTGTATGTTAATCTGTCTATCTTTGTGTTTTTGAATGTGATTTCTCAACAATTTAACAACCTACATGCTGAATTTCTCTATGTGATCTTTGCATCCGATTCGAGAATAAAACTTTGAACTGTATCGGTGAATGGGAAGACATCTAATAATGGATATTTTTCACTATACGACGAAGGATACAAAATACACCATATTGAGGGCGTATACGAGCATTGGCATTGTCAGTGATGGGAAACGGTGTATAGATGCCCCCGGCGCCAGTGTTAGGGAGTACCAGAGGGGATAAAACATTAGTGCGTTTATGTTCTTTAATCTCAGAGCGGCTCAAACGTCTTTTTCCGTTTTTCATGTTCAGTTCAAAAGCGGATAGCTAGTATTTATATGTATATTTTCTTAAACAATCATGCATAAAGTATTCTTAAAATTTGAGAGATATAATTGAATACAAAAAAGATTGACTCATTTACTTTAAAAGCTATGTTTTCTAAGATGACAGTTAAAAGGTCAAAATAATTGGGAGCTCAGAGGGTTAAAGTTAATTGTGAAGAGGGAGGAAAGAAAACAGCATGCTTCGGTTGCTATTTACTATTCTCAGGCATTTGTTTGAAGTCTTGACTAACCACAAGATGATGTAACCCTTTTGCGCATGTGCGCAATGGTGACGTCAGGACGAAACTCCCGTCATTCCCAGCACAGAAGTCAGTAGGCGAAGGATGTAAACGAAGGATGTTTGCGTGTAAAATTGAAAAGAATTATTTATAAACGCGCACGTTGTAAACCAAAATGTATATTATTTCGTCTGTAAATATTGTCATGTCGTTTTGTCATGGTATATGTACCTTGAAGCAAAATAAACAACAAGGATTAAAACCGAAATGCTTTCGATATTATTTTGGAATAATTCATATGGATTATCTCTTATTTTTAGAATTCCGTAAGAACCCGGGAAGACTACCTAAGTGGCTAGACTTAAAGAATCATGTACGTTCGCCAAAGTTGAATTTTTTCTGGCGATTTCCCGCTAATTTGTAGTGCACGTCAGTTATTTTTATTGCAACCCTTTAACGAAAATATCGTCGCCAAGATTGAATTTTTTTTGGCGATTTCTCCTTTAATGTGGTCCTAAGTTTTCTTTTTAACCTTTAAAGGGTACCAAATTCGAATTAATTAATGATTCTCATTCTATGATTTGAATGTGTTTTGCGGTTAAAAAAATTCCGTTAACAGTTCCATGTTCTCTTTGCTCGTCGTACGTTGACTCCGACGGTTGTCTGATTTTCTGCTTGCGATCGTGTGCTACGATTGCCTTCATTAGCGTTTTTGTTCCCATTCGATTCTTCTCCATGTTTTTTCTAAAATCCGTTATGTCTTCTCGTGGTGATCACCGCGCAGCCAAATTGAAAGCTGGTCTGTATGATTTGAGCTTCCTTTATGGTTTGAAGAATGGGCCAAAAAGAGATGTGATCGACTTTCGTATGAAAATGGACCTCATTGCGAAAGTATGTTTGTCCAGCGTGTGATGAAAAAATGGAGCTGACTGTAGTAACTTCCGAGGAATCTCTGTTTTATACCAGCCACAAATCCGAGATTCGCGAAAATAAGCTATGTTCTTATTTTGCTTAAATTTTGATGCCTTCACCTTCCGTTTGTTTCCGTTTTATCCTGATTTTCGCTTATTTTGAGAATTCTTTGTTTTGATATATTGCAACTTTTTCGCATGTTCCGTCACTTCGTGTATCATTTTAAATCAGTTGCTCTAATTTTCCATTTTTAATTAATATTACCTTTCATATTTTTCATTAAGAATTCTTGTGAAGTCTTTTTTATTCCTTTAGAATTCCTTTCTTAAATTTTATCGTATACTTCTTTACATGTCTCCTTTCCTCCGTTTTTCTCCCTCTTCCCACCTAGTTTGACGCTTTTTTCCTTTGGCTATAAAACAGTGTTTTATAGTTGGCGTGATTTTTGCCAACTTGGCGGGAAACCACACGTGATTTTTAAATTTTACCAGACGAGTAAATGAATTTTCTCTCACATTTTGATATTGTTGAATTTGTGACCTAGAAATCCCAAAAACATTAATATGGAATGGCGGCCAAAAAACATATTATTCCCCGTACGCTGTTTGTCATTACTAAGCCATTATAGCCGAATGGTGGCCAAAAAAACATTATGCCCCGGGCGCCATTTACCATTACTAAGCCACTGTATATGAGAAAGTCGAAGGGAGAACACTCCCTCTGGTTCATATAACGACTCACCTTTCGGGGAAGCATTACGATTACCTTGTTCAAGAGTGCTCGACATTATGTCATTGGTTGAATTTCTGTCTGTCGTAGTTGTAGCATTATCTTCTGATGTAACGACAGATGTTTCTGAAGTTATCCAACTATAACTGCCAGTTACCTCTGTGATGTTTTGATACGTGACGTTCCTGGTCATAATGGAATCACTAAAAGTAGTCATCGAAATATCAGGAGTCATTGAAATATCAGGTTCAGTGCCGTCTCCTGAAATATTAAAAGCATCAGTGATCGTTACCACCCGAAATATAAATGAAGTTTTACTTTGTTTCGCTCAGTTAGATTAACGCCCTTTTTGAAGCAATTCGAGTAAACGTATAGTCAAATATTTGTATTAACTCCTATTGTATGCCGTATTTTTCTTGCAATACGGCATAGAACACATCTCACAGAATGCTAGTTGTGCTATCAATGCGGGTTCTACATTGCTTTTCACTTGAAAATAAAGAATTAACTTTTGGATCGTTTATTCATTTCTGAAGTGACATTCCTTTCACAAGTCATGGATTTACTTTGGGCCGTTTATTCATCTCTCGTGCAACATTCCTATCATAAGTAAGTGATTAATAAAAATAAAAGGACAAAAATGTATCCTTTAATTCATCTCCGTCATAGCATTTCTGTTAAAAATAGTGTTAATTTAAAAATTAATCTAACAAAACAAACTATTCTCGTGCTCTATATCGTGACGTCTGCTACAATTAATCACTATTTTTCTGTATGATATGATGGACAATACATCATTTCGAAACGATTCTCAGGCGTTGAGATCCTTAAGTAATGAAAAGTGTATATAAAAGTAGCATCAGCACTGGAAATATCCAGTAAAGGACATGGCATCTCTTTTGAAATATTTTATTTTGAAACCAAATTGATTTTAAGGGTTTAAAACAGTAATTTATTAAATTGCTTATTTAATGAATGGACTTTAAAGAAAACATTAAATAAATTCTCCTCTGTTTACAAGGATTCATGGCCATATACTGTCTGAAAATTATCATATAAAAATATAAACTTAGTAGTTTATATCTGTATATGATAATTAAGAACAAATTAATCTTTAGTTTTCTCTTTCATCGATGTTATAAAACTTTCTCCTGTCGAGATTCAACATCAGACTGAACATTTCATTTCAACAAAAATGGCAACCATGATGGCGATGTTCTAGTGAACAAGACCATCTGGAGCAATTTACATCTACAGCAAATTTATCAGTCACAGATATAAACTATTCTTAAGAAGAAATTTATATTTCGTTTTCCATTTCATCGATTTTATAAAACTTTCTCTTGTCGAGATGCAACATCAGACTGAACATTTCAACAAAAGTGGCAACCATGATGGTGATGTTCTAGTGAACAAGACCATCTGGAGCAATTTACATCTACAGCAAATTTATCAGTCACAGATATAAACTATTCTTAAGAAGAAATTTATATTTCGTTTTCCATTTCATCGATTTTATAAAACTTTCTCTTGTCGAGATGCAACATCAGACTGAACATTTCAACAAAAGTGGCAACCATGATGGTGATGTTCTAGTGAACAAGACCATCTGGAGCAATTTACATCTGCAGCAAATTTCATTCGCATTTTAGAAACATATCACAGTTTTGAAATAAAAATTTCTCTCATTGTAGTTTACTCATTTCGCACTGGTTCCCCTTGTAAGGTGGCTTACAATCACATCTGAAAGTTAGGTCAACCACTCTGCATCCTCCGTTATTTAAACAAGGATTCGATGAACAAGGCCCTGAAATAAAGTTATTAATTGTTTTTATATTTTACAATTTAAATACAGTAGACTCCGCTTAATATTATCAGTTCGGGACTTGAGAATTTCGATAACATTAACCGATTGATAACAATAACCGATTTGGGTAAAATGAACTATATTTTTATCACATCGAGGGAAAAGAATCAAAATGGAAAAGAAAGCACTTACCTCATGGCTATCTATAATTTATTTCAAGAATAGCATTTAAAAAATTCATTAACTGTTGCTTGACGACAATTATTCCAGCTCATTTATATTGTTCGAACTCGTATTGTTTTTCAAAATTTGTTGAACGATGCTGCACGCTGAGTTTCAAAATATTAAGGTCTTGCTTCATTTCGGCATTCGTTGGAGGCTTTTCTTCAACACATTTGTCCCCGTGGGAATCGTCAAATTTATTGCTTGGTCTTTCTTGGCAAATTTCCAAGTCTGTTAGTATTGCAGCTGCTGGAATGCCCTCGTCATTGGACATCCATTCTTCATACTCTTCCTTTTCCATACCTTCGGGAGGTTCAATGACAATTACCGACGGTCACGTCCCTGCCCGCTAAATGGACGACCTTCAGAGAGAGGTCACGAGAAATAAACCCCGAAATTCTTGGGATGTGTGGGGGGAAAGTGGCCCCCAGATGTTTCCTAAAAGTTGAGCGAGAAATTCTACGAACGTCAATCGCTAACGCTGGTTGAAAATGAGGGCGCGGTCAATTCTCTACTTCAAAACTGATAACATTAAACGATGCAGTGATCACACTAAACGAATAGTTTTGTGTACATTTGAATACGTCTGTTTGGGTCCAGAGGTTTTGATAATATAAAGCGAATGATAACATTAACCGCAATCATATTAAACGAAGTCTACTGTATCTAGCCTTTAATTTAAATTCAGTGCGAATCTAAGAATAGCACTTAATTTAATCGGTTTACCTGTTTCGCAATGTGTTCCTTCGTAAGGCGGAACGCATTCGCAGCTGAATGTATTCCCATCTACCTTGCATCCTCCATTATTTAAACACGGATTTGAGGAACAAGGCCCTGAAATAAATTAAACAATGTCTGTTTAATTTATTCATTGTAATTTCAGTGAGGCATTTGAATATGGATTCCTTAGAAAGACAGGGTGTTTCAGAAGTCCTAAGCTGCTTTAAAAATCTACCATTCGGAAATGAATGAAGATATAATGCTGTCATTCGCTCGGGAAGAATGGAAATGAAACCAGATTTTTGTCACGAATCCATGATTTATTGCTAGAAAAGTTTATAATTTAAATCACCAGATGTTTTTGCAGTTGTCGCAGCGATGCGTTGCGTACGATAAGACAATGAGTTGAGAACCAGCTTATATTTGTTCAATGTGGCGTCCTCCATTCAGGAGAACTGTTATCCGACGACGAACGACACTTTTCGAATACTTAAGCCCCCATTTCTGTTCCACCTGTTCTGTCATACCATTCAGAGATGGCGCTTATTGCTGCAAAAGTGGGCTTCCTCGTCTGACAACTGTCCTCCTGTACAGAGGATGACACATTGAATATTTGGAAGCCGTTATTCAACTGGTTGTTTTACCGTCCAATTACCATAGATGGATGATCCGTATTAACCCGTTCAAGGACGAGCGAAAGGAGAAAGAAGCGCTTCCCCAGGCCCGATCGCTCCGGAAGGATACCTATGCACGGGACCGGGCGATTTTTACGCTAAGCCTAATTTCATTTAAAAATTCATATAAAATCATTACTTCATGTAAATACGTGAAATTTACAATTTATTATCATTGATACTATATCCGAATATAATGTAATAAAACTTTCATGATATTTTAAAAAACAATTGAACTAAAATAAAATCTACCCCAAAAATACAAAATACTATCTAGCGAACCCCAAACTGCAAACGATAATTTCTACTCCAACCGTAACCAATAAACATTCCATCAAAATATAAAAAGAAATCCCGCGATAAAATAAATCATAGCTCTTGAATTGCTCAATACTCTCCAAAGAACCGAACACGCGCAGTTGTTGACACAATCAAATGGCCCTGCTACAAAAAGGAAAACCCGGAACCGGAAGTACATACTGAAGGTCAACACTCTGATGCAACATTATTCGAAAAAGTAACGGTTTTTACCGCCATCTAGTGCGTTTCAAAATTCAAATAAAACGTTCAAGTTCCGATCACATATATGCGATGATGGGCTGTAGGGCACGGAAAGAGCGATCACATATATGAGACGATGGGCTGTAGGGCACGGAAAGAGTGATCACATATATGCGATGATGGTCCTGAACGGGTTAAAAGTATTTCGCTCCGTGGATTAGGTCACTGGGAAACCTGAAAATAATTGCATCTGCCTTCAGTTTTAGCTTTAATCATATGAATATTAATATTATAATAAGTTCAAATTTAATAAAGAGCACCATTAAGGGAGAGTTACTTTCCAGAAGTATATTTCCAGTTATACAACTTGGCTCACCTCACGTGTCATCAGCAGAGTAATAAACCAAGCGTATCAAATTCGCAAACACTTTGCTGTTTTGGGATAGAACAACATTACGCGTCCTTCCATAGGCTGCAAAACCATCAGATTATTCATGTTCCAAACTACGCTACCTGTAATGTCTGGTTCCATAGCAAAAGAGGATCTTATTTCATTTTTATAGTTACCTTGCAAATTATATCATTCTGTCTTCATTTGTTCGCGAATGATTGATATTTAACCCTTTGAGAACGACGGCCACGCGGGTATGCCAGGTGCTTAGCATAATCTCTCCCGACTGTCACAAATACGTGCCAGCTCTTGTGGCTTATGGCTACCGACTGTCATAAAGGCGTGACATCAGATTCAGTGCAATTAGGCTTAATCATAAAAAGTGAGCCGGCAATGAATAGCTATACGCGTTGGGAAACGTCGGCCAGACGGAACCGCACGTGTTACGTGCGGCCGTCCTCATAGTGTTAAAGCTGCGGTAGACTTCTAAATGAACCTTAATAAACTCGTCATATTTCTACCACTTTGATTTACCGTTCTCGCACTGTTTGCCTTTGAACGGTGGTCTGCATTCGCATTTGAAACTATTTCCGTCCAGCTTACATATCCCATCATTTTTGCAAGGATTTGATGAACAAAGATCTGGAAAACATCACACATTATTAATTTCGCAGATCTGA
Source organism: Araneus ventricosus (assembly GCA_013235015.1). Taxonomy (NCBI): domain Eukaryota; kingdom Metazoa; phylum Arthropoda; class Arachnida; order Araneae; family Araneidae; genus Araneus; species Araneus ventricosus. Next base: position 31,689 of record BGPR01010995.1, on the reverse strand, counting down.
AATATAAATTATGAATGCACTTCAAGATCAAATACAAATAAGAAAATATAGTTCTTTTAGCGTTTTATGCTTAAAATATACATCGGTTTCTTCAACACTGGGAGAATCTTACTGTTAACTCGATGCATCTCCATATTCTGGGCAATTTTAGTATCTTATTGTTTAAATCCAATATCCTTAGTATTACAAAAATATTAAAAATGTGAATTTATTAACTCTATCGATGCGGGACAGTCCCATACGTCCCTTCAAGCAAAAGACGATAGCCGTCCGAAACGTCCGAATGTCACTCTGAAATTCCCACCCCCTTTCGTTAAGTCTTATTGATTTCACACCCGAGGCGTGTGCTTTCTTCGTTAGAGTGGCTCGCCCAGATGTGTTTGGGGAAGAGGGGAGTTTTCTTACAATTCGGACAATGCCAGCTGTCATTGTGGTTTTTGAGGGAGAAAGTGAATTTCCCTTATCTGTAATAGAGGAGCCCGGACGCTCCCGTATTTTTAATTTCGAACTTAATCATCAATTAATAAAAATTAAATGTTTATTCCACATGTAAAAGTGCGATCTAGTAGTCAAGTTCAGAATTTTCGAAATATTGATAGAATAAAAATAAATATCGCAATTAAATAAAATAAAGCTTTTACATTTTAAAAATGTTATTAAATGCTCTTCCAAATTTGATATTTACAAATTCTTGAAGAATTCAACTTTTAGCAGGTTTTTATTGAAAGAAAACTAATATAGAATGCTCAGCAAAGGATCGATGCATAGGATAGAGACTTTCATATTCTAGCATGTAGTCCTAGGTTTGAGTCTCATGAATTCTATTATAAATTTTATAATTATTATCTTAAATTTTATTTTGAATGTTTTGAATATGCCTTTTAGTCAAATTAAAATAAATTAATAAAAATTCAAGTGGAAATAAATATAATAAAATTGTTTTAAAAAATAGGAAATCCTTTTGCAAGTAGTGTAATAAAGAGCACAGAATTTTTTTCTATCAAACACTTTGAAGTCTACTCAAAATTCGGAAAAGCGTCAGGTTTTGTAACAAATTAAAACGCAAGGAATATTATGAGGGAAAAATTCTTAAATATTCATGAAAAATTATATTGTGATTGTGATTAAAATTCCAATTTACTTAATTATTCTATCAGCGACTCATGCGTTTGCAATTTTTGCTTGACCCCCCTCCAAGATTTTTGATACATATCATTTTCTACGTATTAATACAGTAATAAAATTTTGTTTTTTCTATTTTTTTAAATTTTATTTCTGATACTAAGCATAAAATAGATCAACGATATAATTTTTTATTTAAATTAAAACTGAAAAAAATTTCACAACAGTCGTATGACATTTCTTGTATGCTTGTCCTAAAATTTAAAAAACTTACTCTTAAAATATAACCAAACATAAAAATAACTGCCTTCCAAATGAAAAATTAAACCTTTTTTCTTAAGAACGCTGTTGCTTACCAAATGCACATTTCTTGATTTTCAACTTCTGAATGCGAGTTCAGCTTGACTTTTCTCATATTTCATTAACAGTGTCATAAACCAGCAATTTACAAGCATTATGCAATTTGCTAACAGCAAATTACAAATACTTTCCGTTGTTTGTGTAGAGCTGGAAATTATTAAAAGTTCACGAATCAAAATGAATCCCTCTTTAAAACATTCCAAGGAAACCTTTCCTGTCTCTTAACCAATACCTTATTGTTAAGGCACATCACTAATTGACGAAATATTTTAATAGAACTTCTCATAATCAATTATTTAATAAGGAATTATTCCACATAGAATATGACTTCTACACAAGTTCTCATTTCCTTCTGATGACATCTTTAACGTAGTGTTATTTGAATATAGTGATTCTATTGCTATGGTCTTTAAAAAAGCTTAAGAAAACTTTTTAAAAATAATTTTGATCAAATTTACATCAATGAAGGTGCTTCTTCGAAAGCATAAACTCAATAAAGGCTATGTAAAACGTATTATTCCACTGAATAAACAGTAATAGAAAGAAGAAATTATTTTAGATTCATTATTTCAGTTTATTTAACTTACCTTTCTCACATTCTTCTCCTATGAACGGACTTTCACATTCACATTTGAAACCATTTCCGTCTATTGTACATTTGCCATTATTTTTACAAGGCAGTTTTGAACACAAGTCTACAAATATAATAGATCTTTAATAAAACAATATTTTAAAGCTCAAGAGTCGTTAATATTTTATTTGAAAGGTTTTAAAATTCAACTCGAAATTAACTTTGAAATTTACCTTTCTCACAATATTCTCCAAAGTAAGCACTGTCGCAAAGGCATCTAGTATCGTTACCAAATATCGTGCAACTGCCGCCATTTTGACAGGGGTTTGGTGAGCAAGGGCCTGCATTGTAAGTAAAATTATTCAATAAAATTGAATAAACTTTATTAATTCATTGAAATATCAAACTTAAAGGCGTAATGTAATGTCTTATACTTATTACATTTAAATTTACTTAATTCATTACTGAAATGAGTAACTGATCAAAAAAGTTCATTGATAATAATTATGAATGTATTTATAATAAATAGTTATATTATTCATGAATGAATTTAGTGATTCGTTTAATTATCGATTTTAAAGGCTTAATATGAATTTTATTTTTCTCGCGTCTTTAAATTTATTACCTCATTATGAATTCATTCTTAAATAAATTCTGAAATCTCTCAGTAAAAGGTTAGTTATAATAAATTCGAGTTAATACATTTGGAAATTACTGAGATTTCTGATAAAAAGTTGATTGATAATAATTATTAATTAATTCTTGATGATAAATAACATTATTCCTCTATGAATTAAGTTTATTAATTGATTTTATAGGCTTTATTTAGACCTAAATGCCTCGGTCAATATTACCTTTCTCACACCTTTCCCCTGAAAAAGGTTCCTCGCACAGACAAACGAAGTCATCTTCGCCTGTAATGTAGCACTTGCCATTATTCTTGCAAGGATTCGGTTCACAAGGATCTATGAAGAAAAAGAAGTCCATAAAATTACCCGAATCGGTTCTCGCTAAAAATAGGTCATTTTCTCCAGTGAATCTTTTGCTTAAAACAAGAATTGCTTAAAACAAGAAGTCCAAATAAGCATCCTAGAAATTTTTCACAAATGCAACGGATCAACCGACAAGAAAAATTAATATATAATATCCAATTTGTTTCTGTTCACTATGATACGTGGTTAATTTTAATTAAGTATTTAAAATAGAATTCTCATTATATTGGAGAAACTGGAAAATAATGAAGCTGCGATAATGAAAATAATACATGTTCTGGAACTTAGGGTATTTAACTCTCAATATTTAGTTCACTTTTCATTTTTTTAACATTATAAATTTTGTAAATGTATAAATAGGCAAGTGTAATAAAATACTAAAGTGTGTTTTCTATATTTATTTCATTACAGAAAGTGCGATGTTGTTTTCCCCATTTCTGTATTAGTTACATAATTTTACATAATACAGTGAAACCTCTTCGAACGGCCACCCCTGCATAGCGGCCACCCCTCTTAACGGGCAATTTTTCTCGGAACGGATTTTTCAGCCCATAGACCTAATGTTAAAATAACCCCTAGCAACGGCCACCCAACCCCTCTGAACGGCCGCCGGGTGGGTTCGCCCATCCCATTTAACAAACGCATCAGTTAGAGATTTACTTTTTAAACTGAAAAACGAACTTGGAAAAAAATGGTTTTTCTCCTGAGAAGGGTAAAAACTTAAAACAGTCACAAATTGTATCCTTTTTTCAAAAAATGTAAAAAATTATTAAATAAAGTACTATTTTCTCTTTAGATAAGTCTCGAACTTCATTTTAAATAAGAAATATGTGTCAGACTTTTTTATATTATGTATTATAGCAATTATCTTGTGATTGTAACGAAAATCCTTCAGAGCGGCCAATTTTTCTCGGAACGGAGGGGTGGCCGCTCAGAGAGGTTTCACTGTAATGCTTTAGATTCGAATAATTTTAATTTATTTTTATCTTTGAAAATTAATTAAGAATTTATGAAAAAGACTCTTTTTTAAATAAAATAAAAAATATCTCTGAAATAAAATTTTCGAACCACAGAAAATTATCTACAGCAGCAGAATGGAGAATTATGGTCTCGTTATCTTACGACATCTTACACTAAAAGTGAGTTTAAAATATTTCTAAATGATCTCAGCAAATTACCTCTCTTTCTCTGGATGATACGAATGAAAATTCCACTGCCATTGCATCCCTTTTGTGACCATTATTTTTATATTTAGAACCATTTTATCAACAGATATTTTAGCCAGTAAAATGACACATTTGAATACTCTAGACAATGTAGGATATTATTTTGAACTTTAAAAAGGAATTTTCCATGTTCAGTGTGATATAGGTTGACGCCAAGTCAAATTTTGATCAATTTTAACAATAGTTTATGCAGTGGATACGAAATAAAATACTGAAAATGAGACAGTTTTCATTCTAAAATTTTAGAATATAAAAGTAATCTTATCTGTGTAAAAAAGTGTTTGTAAATTATTTGCTTAAATATAAAATAAATGTATTTTTCTAAGAATACTTGCACTTTTGACGTAAACTTACGTCCCTCCATAGTGGTCTAATGGTGTGTCAGGAAAGAAAAAAATTATGACTCTTTTCGTGTTAAAGTTAAACGTTCATAACTCCGCAACCAAATGACATAGAGAGTTGGTTTTAGTTTCATTTAACAGAAAAAGGTAGACATTGAAGAATTCAAAAATAATTTTAGAATTTAGACTTACGGTTTAGTCACAGTCGAGTTGCAAAGTTGGTAAAAATCACGAAGAATTTTGATGACTTCACAGCGACCGATGCTAGCACGTAGTGACCAACCTAACTTCCCGCGCTTTGTCATACCTAACTATTAGTCCAATGCAATTAGACCGAAAAATGGCAAATAGGGGAAAAAATTTATATAGTTTTGAAACTTTGGTCAAATACTTCTTTGACCTCAAGGATATCAGAACCAAAAAGTTTCCACCTCTCCGGGGGGAGCTTCCGCCCCTAGGGGGAGAAAACTGAAGTGAAGTGGACTGTTATGTCAGTTTATCCTAGATTTCTTCAACCCTACACATTCAATGTTAGAAATGGTATAGATGAAAGTCGTAGAGAATGAAATTCTGCTTCTAATGAGTACCAACATTATATATTTTGTTGCAGTAGTACGATTACAAACTCTTATCAAAGTTGCAATGATTTTTCAATTTTCAAAAACAAAATCATTATTCTTACAAAAGACGACGTACACAATCAAATATTCTTTCTAAATAAAAATTGTATGTATAAGTATTCACTTTTGTAAGCACATGCATATGTCAGAGCACTAATACCAGAGCGCTAGTGTGGTGTGGAAGTTAGGAGAGAGAGTACAACTAGTCCATTGCAATGAGACCGGAAAACGACAATTAGGAGAAAATTTTATAAAGTTTTGAAACTTTGGTCAAATACTCTTCTGACATCAAGGAAACGGAAACCGTACAGTTTCCATCCCTGAGGGGAGGGAACTCCCCCCCCCCCCTCTAACTTGCAATACCATAAAAGCACAAAATGATCGTACCCAGATTATAAAACAATAATTAACATTGCTTATTTTTTAACTGCAATAAATTATTTTCATAAATATTCTAATTATATGTAGCCTCTTGTTGGCCATGTTTTATAATATCATTGATACAGTTCCAGAGCGACCAGTAAAACTGACAAACTTTACTTCGTTCTTGATGGAGGCTCTCTTATTCATAGTGTAGTATGGCCAAAGCAAGAGACTTTCGGTGATGTTTACACCACATACAGGTGTTATAACAAGAGGCATTATGGCGATGAAGCAACAGTTGTTTTTGACGGATATACCGAAAGCAGCGTTAAGACAAAGGTTATTGAACACCAAAGGCGAAGGATTAAGCGTACCTCAAGATAAATAATTTTTAATGAAAGCACAGTTCTCCTTGACTCTCAGAGACAATTTCTAAGCAATCTTGCAAATATGGACTTTTTCGTTTCGCACACTCGTTAGCCACTTGGAGAACGTAGGCATATGCACGTTTGTAGAAATAGATGATGCTGATGTACATATTGTGAAGACCACTATAGAGACATATGAGAAGATTAAGAAACAAGTTGTTGTAATTGGCCAAGATGTTGATATTCTTGTTTTACTTATTGCTCTTACTCCAGTCTATATAGATATTCTCATGTTGAAAGAGGGTAAGGGTAAAGTCAAAAATAGGTTCTATAGCTCTAAAGATCTGCAGAATTTTAATCTTGTGATCGAATACACACACACACACACACACACACACACAAAAAAAAAAAAAATCCTACAAACGTGCATATGCATACGTTCTCCAAGTGGCTAGCAAGTTTTCGAATTGAAACGCTCCTTATTTGCAAGATTGCTTAGAAACTGTCTCTGAGGGTCAAGGAGAGTTGTGCTTTCATTAAAAATTATTTGTCTTGAGGTACGCTTCATCCTTCACCTTTGGCGTTCAATAACCTTTGTGTTAACACTGCTTTCGGTATATCCGTCAAAAACAACTGTTACTTCATCGCCGTAATGCCTCTTGATATAACACATATATGTGGTGTATACATCACCGAAAGTTTCTTGCTTTGGCCATACTACATGATGAATACGAGAGCCTCCATCAGGAACGAAGTAAAGGTTGTCAGTGTTACCAACTGTTCGCTCTGGAACTGTATCGAAGATATTATAAAACATGGCCAGCAAGAGGCTACATATAATTAGAATATTTACGAAAATTATGTATTGCAGTTGAAAAAATAAGCAATGTTAATTATTGTTTTATAAGCTTGGTACGATCATTTTGTGCTTCGATGGTTTTGCAAGTTCGAAGGGGTTTGGGGGGGGGGGGGAAGTCCCCCCCTCAGGGATGGAAATTTTACGGTTTCCGTTTCCTTGATGTCAGAAGAGTATTTGACCAAAGTTTCAAAACTTTATAAAATTTTCTCCTAATTGTCGTTTTTCGGTCCCATTGCAATGGACTAGTTGTACCCTCTCTCCTAACTTCCACACCACACTAGCGCTCTGGTATTGGTGCTCTGACATATGCATGTGCTTACAAAAGTGAATACTTATACATACAAACTTTATTTAGATAGAATATTTGATTGTATGCGTCGTCTTTTGTAAGAATAATGATTTTGTTTTTGAAAATTGAAAAATCATTGCAACTTTGATAAGAGTTTGTAATCGTACTACTGCAACAAAATATGTAATGTTGGTACTCATTCGAAGCAGAATTTCATTCTCTACGACTTTCATCTATACCATTTCTAACATTGAATGTGTAGAGTTAAAGAAATCTAGGAAAAACTGACCTAACAGTCCACTTCACTTCAGTTTTTTCCCCTAGGGGCGGAAGCTCCCCCCGGAGAGGTGGAAATTTTTCGGTTCTGATATCCTTGAGGTCAAAGAAGTATTTCACCAAAGGTTCAAAACTATATAAATTTTTCCCCTATTTTACCTAATTGCAATGGGCTATGTCTGGGGCCTCAGTCGCTTGCTGCAGTCGGTTTTGAGAGGTTTATTAACTGGAATTTCCAAATTTTGTTTCGTAGAAATCGAACTATTACTCCAGAATTGTTGAATTACGTTTGCTATTTCTCGTACCATCGTCCGATTTTGCATAAGATTGTTACTAACAGAAATTGCATCCAATATTAATAACATGAATAAATATATTACATTTGAAAACGAGAATTTTTTTCGCGGAAAAAAACCCAACCAAAATCACGAATCACTCACATAAATTGAGAGTTACAAAGAGTTACTTCAGTCACATAATCTCAGAGTCACAAAGAGTTACTTCAGTCACATAAACTCAGTGTCGCAGAGCTACTTTAGTCACAGAAAGTCACAGTTGAGTAATGTAAGTAAGTTTACATCCCTCAATCCCTCAGCGGCAGTTTCGCAGAGACAGCCTCCCTTCGATGTTATTTTTTCCTCATGATGGTATATAACTGGTTTAATACCATTTATTATTCCTGAAATTTAATAATTTTAGCGAAACATTTATTTCATAAAATTCTGGCAGCAAATTAAAATATCCTAAAATAATCCAATAAAAGCGATAATTGCAAGAATAGTCATTGTCAGGAATTTTACAACAAAAATTATTTGCTGAGCAAATGATGGTGTGCAAGAGTTTTGCTCTCATAAATTTGCTTATTTTGCTGGTAAGTTGCTCTATTAAAAGGACTTCTGTCAATGCCCTGAACTCATTCGCGTTTTCTTACTGTTCTCCAATGTGTCTCTAGTGAAAAGACTTTTGTAAGTGCCGTGAACACATTCAATTGCTTACTTTGCCCGCAGGTTTCTCCAGTAAAAGGGCTGTGGCAAATGCCCAAAACACATTCGTTTGCTTACTTAATAGACTTTCCCCTGTAAAAAGACTTCTGCAAGTTCCCTGAACTCATTCGTTTTCTTACTTTGCTCGTACGCGCCTCAAGTAATGCATTTTTGCAAGTACGAGCACGGCACCAAAAAAACAGTTTACAAGGATAATAAAAATCTATTTATTAACAATAGACAGAAAATACAAAAGGGAATTAAGAAGCATACTTGCCGATCACTTTTCCGCATAATCACCAAATCTATTTAGGCATTTATCGGAACGTAGGACCAACTTCTTTAACCCGGTTTGGTAGAAATCACGTCCCCGCCCATTGAGTCAGTTCTCGTGAGCTGTTTTCACATCACTGTTTAAAGAGAACCTTTCTCCAGATAACTGTTTAGAACCCAGATTGGGGGCCAAATCTGGGCTGTATGGAGGTGGCTCCATACTTCCCACTTGAATTTTCGCATCAATTCTTGTGGTTTGCGAGCAGTGTATGTGCTACTGTGAAAGACCCAAATTGGAGAATGTCGACTTTCACCGGTGAATGTCGACACATGCCACAAACATTCACCGGAGATTATCAGCATTAACCGACCGGAGGAACTAACATTCACCGAAGAATATCGACATTTGCCAGATATCGGTCTTTCACAGCAACATATGTATTGATTGTCATGCAGTAGGATGACACCATCACTCAACATGCCAGGGTGTTTGCCACGGATGGCTTCGCGATGACCCAGCGACTATTTCCTTTGTCCGAAATGGAAGGAACATTTACCTGGAACAAGTTTCTCTACAGATAGTGATGTGAAAACAGCTGCCGAGAACAGGCTCAATGGGCAGGGGCGTGATTTCTATACAGCCGGGTGAAAAAAGTTGGTCCTACGTTCAGATAAATGCCTAAATAGATTTGGAGATTATGCGGAAAAGTGATCGGCAAGTATGCCTCTTAATTCCCTTTTGCTTTTTTTCTGTGTAATGTTAATAAATAATTTTCTTACCCTTGTAAACTTTTTTTATCCATCTTCTTACTTTGAACACATTCATTTGCTTACTTTGTTCACAGGTTTCTCCATGAAACGGGCTTTGGCAAGTGCATTTGTAACTCTCTCCATCTTCTTCGCATTCACCTTCATTCTTGCAAGGATTTGGTGTACAAGTACCTAAAGGGACCCAATTATAAAAAAGATTCATTATTTAATTTGAAAAGCTTGATATTTTAATTCAGTTTAAAGATTATAGGCAGCTTACCTAATTCACAATTGTTACCGTGATATGGATTCTTGCAAGTGCAGTTGAAACTATTGCCGATTAACTCACATCTACCATCGTTTTCGCATGGGTTAGGTGAACATGGATCTAAAAGATAAATATACCTAAGCTTATAATAATAATTTACTTAGAATAAAATCATTTTTTATCAAAAATATAGAGAACAAAACCAAATCCTAAGTGACTGAAGCTCTTAGAAAAAATTTTAAAACATATTCATGTTTATAATATAATTTCAAATTTAAATCAATATGTACGAATTTTTTCTTACAATATTTATTTCGGCCTAATTTATGCAAAGTATTGTCTTCAGTGCCTCATGGTTTTACGAATTTGTTTAAACCTCCATATATGTGAAAAATACAGTAGTTTTATTTCAATCTAATGTATTTATCATTATTTTTGTATTTATATCGATACTGAGTGTTTTTGCAATCGATATCAATCTGTTTTCTTAAAAGTTTGAAAAATTTAGCTGTGTGGCAGAAGTTGAATCAACATTTTATTTTTCGTTGGCTAATTTTGTGAAATTCATTTTCATCGCGAATATTGTCCACCGTAATTGTGGTAATGTTTAAGACTCCACTGTAACCTGAGTAGCTAATTAGAACTATAGCTATCATCTAAAATTTGAACAAATAATTTGTCGGCGTTCAGTATTTTTTGAAAACCGGTGGTTTGAAATCGGTGATTTGTTTGCGAACTCTTTAACAATATTTAAGATCAAAAAATATTTTTTAATTTTTAGTACACTAATAAAGGTGAGATTTTAAAATCATTTTTTTTATTATTTGCTATTTTTAGACTATGATATTCTTCATAATTCATTGTAATAAATATTACAAAATTATATGGGCTGCGTTGTGTACAATAAAAATAATTTTCTTACCTTTTATTAATAAAAAAATAACTTTTTTGTTTAATTATCACGAAACTTTCACTAAAGTTTTCTTCGTGCTTCAGTATTTGTGATAAAAATTTGAAGTAGTTATAGACCAACAAATGCTTATAACAAATCTTACATATCAAACAAGTTTTCACATATCAAATGTTTCTGACATCTACGTGATAAACGTGAGACGCATGAGAAAAGAAATATGTTTAATGTTAGCAGTCATATCTGCGTGGTTTGTAAATAAATAAGTATAGAAGGCAACAATAATAACCAGAACAAAAGAAAAGAAAGTTACTTCAAAGTAACACTGATCATGACACGGTATGGTGTTTCTAAAGTTTATCAATCCAAATTCCCAGTTTTGTGTTTATTAATATTGCATTACAGAAGAATGTTCTAAGATAGTAAGAGTAATCTCTTATGAACTTTTGAAAATATTACTTTAAGAGCAAATTTCTATCTTTACCGAAAACTAGGATGGAAATGGGTTTGGCATAAGTTGATGCTGATAGATGGCTTAATGTGTCTCGCAATGTGGTCCAAAGAGACCAATATCAATCCAATAATTCAGTTATGAGAAGACATTTTCCAGGTAGACCTCATGTTACATCGCTTTCTAGGACTTTGGACCCGAAGATTTCTGCGCCTCAGCTCGTTTCAGATATAATTTTGCTGCAAGAAGGACTAGAATATCGGTTACTACGGTGCAAAGGCTCTTCTCACTCAAGGATTGTATGTAAGACCACTCGTGTTTGACCTTCTTAATCGTCGAAAAACAAGTGGTCATTTACATGGAGGCCGTTGAGCAAGAAAACATATTACCTGGACTAAACACCAATGGACCTCTAAACTCTACAGAAATAAGTCCAGATATACTCTGCAAAGTGATTCAGGTCACGTACCGATATGAGAAGAAGGCACTAGACACCATCAATCTAGCATTGTTGAAAGATACAATTATAGAGGAAATGGAATCTTTGTTTAGGCTGGAATCACATTGGGAGTGATCACATTGACCTTTATGTGCTCCACACAGGAGATCTTACTTGTGTTAAATATAGATACGGCATCCTCGATCTACATTTGCTCATGCTATTGGTGAAGAATTCATCCTAATGGATGGCAATGCTGGACTTCACTAAGCTGTCTATATCAAGAGAGTAAAAATTCATCTTAACATGCCAGACTCAAAAATGGAATCATCAGCTGATTCGAATCTAGTAAGTTTGAATTGACGATAACTGGAAAGCCTGGAAATTGCCAGAAATTCTCAGAGTTGACGAAGTTAGATAACTTTTAGTAATTAGCAAGTTTTTAATTTAATATTATGGGTTTCTTAATGAGTTTCGGAATGTATATGAGCATGAACTGAAACAAAATAACTCCGATAGAAGGCCTAGAACAGTACATGATAAAGTCAGTTCAGCTCTGGCTAATGGCAAGCCGTTTCTGTTTTCAGCAGCATTGCTTTTTGAATAGTCTCTTCAGATTGTTCATATTAAATATATTATCAATATTATGCTATAATCTTTTCACACGCTCCTATTTAACTTGACTTGTTTCATATTTTGGAATATGGAATGGTAATCGATTTATCATTCGCTTTGTAATAAACTAGTGATTTGAAAATGTGTACATCTTTGTGCTCCCGTTGACAATACAATATTTGTTCATTTTCAGAACTTAATTCTGAGTTAATTGATTGATTTAAAAAAATCTTTCTTGCATAGAAGTGGTTAACTTGAGAAAGAAATTGATCGCATAATTTTCATAGTAATGAATTAAAAGGACATTAAAATTAGAAAATAATATACATGAAGAAAATATTTTAAAAACACACATATATTACTGTATTAAAAATTAGAAAATTATCTTTTATCAAATTAACTAAGTCAAAACATAGTATCCTAGTATCTAAAAATAAGCATAAATATTCTTACCTAGTTTACAAGTTTCGCCTCTAAAAGGAGTCTTGCAAACACATTTAAACCCTTCCCCTTCATGTTTGCATTTTCCTTCATTCTGGCAAGGATTTGGTGTACAAGGATCTAAATAATATATGATCCCATATAAATATTAGATATTAATTTCGAGAGAACATTCAATTGTCTTAAAATTGTTTTCTCTGTACAGATATTTACCTTCACTGCAAGTTTCCCCGAAATATGGAGACATGCAAATGCACTTAAAGTGGTCCTGCGTAGCTACGCATACCCCATTATTCTGGCACGGTTCCGATGCACAGGGATCTATAGAAACAAGAAACGAATTGAAGTTCTCTTTTGTTTTGTTCAATAACTGGATATGATTTGAAGAATGTCAAAGAATGTGAATGGGGCATATTATTTTTTTATTCGATTCAAAGACTTTTTAGGAATTTGAAGAACTAATTAAATAAATTTGAGTTTCAGAAAGTAAAATATGGGTTGAATATAATTATTAATAAACTATAAAAGATTAATTACAATATGCGTGATTTAAAATTACTACATTTAATTACTGTTATCGATAAGAAAAGCACATTTATTTTTAGAATGTAGGTTTGGGTTAATTTCGAAAAATTTATCTTCTGAAATTTGTTGCGTATCTGAGTAGGTTCTAAATTTCAGTTAACTAAATTGTAACTTTTAAATTCAGTTCAATTAACTTCTAAAATTCAGTTTCAATTCTACTAACAGTTAACAAATTTTAGTTTTTTTATTAATTTTTAAGCACTCTATTTAATATAAATTTTTTGATGTTTATAATGATATCGTTTTTCTTCACGCAATTTTGGATGTGCTAGAGGATTGAAATTCTGTACAGTTGTGTATTCTCGACTCGCGACTGTTTTTCTATTTTCAGAATTTCACCATCAGTTAATCATTAGTTAGATTTAATTTCATCTCATCTGACCGCGGTTCAAAATTACGAGGTGCGTCCCAAAATAGTCCTCATGTTGCTTCAAAATGGGACGTTCATATATAACTAAACAAAACCACGCTGTACCAGCAGGAGAATGCCTGATCCTCTATGCCAAATTAAATGCCCACATACATGCCGGATGTTTGTTAAAATCAGGTATCGAAGCTATAACCTTACCACAAAAGCAGCAGCCTACATTCTATTCAGCAACAAGTTTAAGGGAGCCGAGATCTCTTGTACCGCAAGATAATCAATTTTTCAAATTTTAGTCCCATAAAACAGGGCATTTTACTAGTTCTAAAAGTTTTAATGTGTATAGATTTGAAACCGCAAAACTAATTAATTCATGTTTAAATATATAAACTAAAACAGCCAATATGTTAAAAGTTTAGAGTTTTTTCGCATTTCTCTCGAAATACCTTTTTCAATTTTAGGTATGCATATATAAGATTCTATTCACTGAATATATATTCAGTTTAATTTTATAATATTTATGAACATTATGTATATGTTAAATCTATTTTTATTTATTTCTGGGCTGAAATTAATTTTTAAGGTGCACTTATAATGAAAAATATCATGTATTTTTTAGATTTTCAAATTATATGATATTTAATATGTTTTAGGTTTTTTCCTGTATTTAGAATATTAAAATGAAACAATAAACTTTACTTTAAGTAATGAAACTTTACTCATATATTTTGTTAATTTTTAGATTTATTAAATAAAGAATCGCTATTTTTTCCCACATTTTCGATTTGCTGTTAAAAAGCGAGCACTTTATGATACAAATATTTTTATGCCGTTTTATAATGAAAACGACACATTTCTTCTAAATGCACTTACATTGCAATCCAGATAGCATTTACATGGTAAAAATCTCCTTCATTTTCAACTTTAGTTTCGACGATTGTCATTGTGGAAAACGTCCCAGCTTCCAAAATGCATTTGTGTGTGTATACTATGGTGGAATAATAAACTTTTTCTTGGATAAATAACGAAAAAAATTCAACTTCTGTTTTATACCCTTTAACCAGAAGTAATTAATGATTTAATCCCTTAAAACATTAATTTTCTTGCCATCTGTCATCAGCTTCTCTCAGAATTTAAGGCGAGTTGGAACCCTTCTTCAGAAAATGTTAAATTGACCACTTCGATGTACTTTTTCTCAAAATCTGTTATAGATTCTTGCTTGAAATCTTTTATACAAATAAAGTACACCTTTTTCATTGTACTGAATTAATTTTTTTAATCAAAAATTTATTTTTTATGATTTTTTTTGTGTGTCAAAACATAAAATGTTGAATTGGCCATATCGATGTACCTTTTCTCAAAATGTGTTATAGATGCATGTTTGAAATTTTTTATACAAATAAATTACACCTTTCTCATTATACTGAAATGAGCTTTTGGCAATTTTTTTCATAAATTTACAAAATATTTAATTAAACATACTGAAAATTTACCTTATTTTGACACAAAAAAATTTGTAAAAACTAAATTTTAGAGTTTTTTTTTAAAAAAAAACTCATTTTAGTATAATTATAAAGGTGTACTTTACTTGTATAAAAATTTCAAACATGAATATTTAACAGATTTTCAGAAAAGGAACATCAAAATGGCTAATTTAACATTTTTTGTTTTGACACAAAAAAATTATAAAAAACAAATTTTTGAATTTAAAAAAAAAATCATTTCAGTATAATGAGAAAGGTGTACTTTATTTGTATAAAAAATTTCAAACATGTTTCTATAACAGATTTTTAGAAAAGGTACATCGAAGTGGCCAATTTGACATTTTCGGAATAAGGGTTCCAACTACCCTTAACAAGTTCACTATTTTTCGGGTATTAATGATATATAGTTTATGAAATAAAGTTACATCTTGTCTCATTCTGATTGATAAAATATAATGAAACTAAAGACAAAACGTTATCATCCATTTCCCTTATTGAGATTAGGAGAATAACTGCATATAAATATGGCTGTAAGGTAACCACTCTGATGATCTAAAGATATAAGGTGAATATCGAAGGTTTGACTGCAAATTTCAATATTTTAGGATTTCCAGTGTATAAACATTCATTTTCAACGTGATTGGAGATAGATTAAGATACATAGGGGTATATTACATATAGGCACATTAAGACGGGTTTTTACGTAGGGTTGAGATGCCAAAATTGGACAGTGTCTAGATTTTTCAGGTATCATAAGTTATATTCTATTAAACATATATTTTTTAAATAAGTTATATTTATGCAAGTAAAGTTCATCATTATCGATATACTGAAATTATTTTTTTAATTCAAAAATTTATTTTTTATAATTTTTTTGTGTCAAAACATAAAATGTCAAATTGGCCATTTCTTTGAACGGAATAATTGAATAATTTATAATGGTTTAATTACAAGCATATTATAGCAAATAAAGCAGTTTAAAGGCAGAATAAAGTTCTGATGATGCAAAATTCATACCTTCTTCTTATACGAAAGAGCAAGAATTTAACTGAATTTTCTGTACTTATACATTAAAAGATAATTTATCTATAGTAATTTATCTATAGTAACTATCTAAAAATAATGAAACAAAGCAACGATTATACACATTTATGACAGTTTGCTTACCTGTTAAATGTTTCATTATTTTTACGAGCAAACCAATATCCATTCTAAGTTTTTCATTATTTGTCCTCGGTGCACTTGTGCATTGTACCACGAAAACTATCACTGTAAAAAGCAAAACCACCCTTTTCAGCATTTTCTACGATAACATAAGATAACTAAACGCACACACATATTTGGAAAGTAACCCAGATTTTAATTTCTTAAGAAGTCTGAGCTGCCTGATAGCGGCAGCAGTTTTGTAGGGAAGAAAAGCTTTCTGAATGATGATTGATAAAAAAAAATATTTTTATCGTTATCAAATAGGATTATTCTACTTTTGTTCGCAAAGTTAAAGGAAACTCATTAGAAAAAAAAGAAAAGGTGGGAAAACACCAGATGAATTTAATCACAACAAGCTTTAGATAAGATTTTTTAGATTATTATTATGATTTAGATCACTTTCTTTATTCTCTCTATTGGATTTGTTAAAAAAGACTTTATGAAGTTTTTCATATTTAAGAAGAGTTTATTTCCTTTACTTCAGTTGTTGGATAAATTCAGGCCACAGAGGGAATATTTTTTGACTGTTTGGCCATTCCCTTGTCAGAAAATTTATTCATATTTGAACTCCGATGGCGAGTGGCACTTTGAAAAAGTTCGCCATTCGAGTTCTCTTCCATTTTTTCCATTTTATTTATTTTCTTTTAATGCGTTTTAATTTTTATTAAAGCATAATTTTTGTTGCTTGATTGTATCGTAATTGGCCAGTTGATTTTTGATAATATTGTTGGTGCAATCACTGGATGCGGCTGCATTGCGCGCATAAGGTATTTTGTTATCACTATTGTTTACTTCTTCTGTATTTTCTTTTTTGTAATCAAATATCTTTCTTTTGTATTTTATTGGAAGTTGCAGCATTTTTCGCCATTCTGTTTAATGCAAAGTTTAATTTATAATATCTCCTGTTAAATTATTGCACTTGTACTTTTTTAGATAAGAGAAGATAGTATCAATTAAAAAAATGTGAGTTAACGATCAATTTTGTGACCTAGTTTGATTAATTCAAATCCAGAATATTCTTCTTTTATACAATTTCTGTATTTTGTCTTCTTTTGTTGATAATATGGAAGGTGTTTATGATTTCTTAACTTTTATTTAATTACTTTAATTGCTTATGTTTCACTTTTTACATGTTTGTGAAGATGGAATTCCGTTATCGATTTTTCACTCACTTCCTTGTATGTTGGAGTTCCGTAGTTTTATACAGTTGCGCATTTCCAATGACAATATAATATTATAATACTTTCAAAACTTAATTATCAGTTAATCAAATGATTTTAAATAAGATTAAATTCCATATGAAATGAGCCATCTGGTAGTGAATTTGAGAAAAAATTTCCGTAAGAATTATAATAATGAATTCTTTAAAATCTTAAAAATAAAACAAACCTTTTTTTAAAAAACACACCTTTATCAATGTGCTACAAATTTGAAAATATGTATGGGGAAAGTCGGGTAAGATGACGAATTGGATTGTTCTTGAAACTTTCGCTAGATGACAGCCCCGATTCTTCATCATCAGAGACTTCTAGCAACCAGCTACCCGTGTCATGCCAGAAGATTTCATTCCTTCATTTGTGTGATTCACAGTTCGCGGTAATGTGTTTTCGAGTGGTTTTGATGTATCTTTTGGTTGCCGCTTAGTAAGGGATAGCATTCACGGGGTAAATATTTTTGATTTATACATGTGATATTCGTAAACTGATAATCAAAATGTTTTCAATAATGTATTATTTTAATTTTTTTAATAAGCTAATATCCTTCAATGGTTTTTCGAAGGAAAAAAACGCGACGTCGGGTGAGATGACGAGCTGGGTGGAGATAAGATAACGAACCCGTCCACATTGATTCATGAGTTCATCATCTTACCTGACTACCACTTAGATCCTTCGATTTATTGTTTAGCAACGGATTAGGAAACCCTCCGCACTTTTATGCATGCGCCGGGCGGAGTTATTTTCATCAAAATATGGGGAAAGTGATGAATGGAAGGGTGATGCTTACATTTTACTGAGCGTGATCTAACAAAGAACTCCGGAAATGCGCTCATACGACTCATTCCCTGACACCCCTTTCCGGTGTAAAATCGTCCAAAAGCGGTAGTCTCGGAATCCGTTGCTGAACAGTAGCTTTATTGTATTTGCGGCGTTTTTATTGCATAAATAATGTTAGGGTTGACACTTTTTTCAACTGATTATTCCATAGTATGGGGTTTTAACTAAAATCTCTCACTTTCTAGAACTAAAGTAAACTATATTTCAGGATCGTACTCTATGCAAAATGGGCAAAATATACAAAAGAAAAATAGACAGTCAGAGTTGGGGAGAAGCAAGCAATGATTGAAGCAGTTGCTGAAGTAAATGTGACTGATAAAAATGTGTAAATTCCGCTGAGCTTGGAACCACCGTCACAGGGGTGTATGCTATGAGAGCTTTTGAAAGTTTAATACTTCCATTCTTTAATTTCCTCGAGACAGAATGAATCCAAAGTTTATGGCTGAAACGCCTCCATATGTAGAAGGAACAGCACAAGAATTTGGCTGGTTGACCTCTCCCAGTTTCCTAAAAGGTTTGGAAGATTTTTTTAAAATTCGCTCGTCCTAGTAAGAAACACCTTGTTCTTCTAATCATGGACAACCATGCTTCACATGCAACTTCGGAAGCAGTGGAGTTATTTCTCGAAAACTTCACTTTCATGATGGAGCTACTTTCACACATCAGTTATAAGCTACAGTCTCTGGATGTGGCGTTTTATGATCCGTCCGGAACTTTTTGAACATAGTAGTATACAAGGTGCCCACACTCATCATGTTCCAATAGCTAATTTCTAAGCCGTTAGAGATCGACATATAGTTTCAATTGGAAAAATGCTTTAAATGAAGGGAAGAATTATATGTTTTTGAATGAATAAATATATTCCTGAAAAAGTTATGAAATATAACTTTTTATATAGTCCCCCGTCCCATCAATGATATTTAGTAAATTATTTTCGACACTCTAACATTTTAAACAAAAAAAGTCCTACTCTTCTGCGACTAAAACTGACCGAGTTATGGAGCATTGGATATTGCTGACTTAGTCCACTTTACACCATTTCAATAGCCTTCTTGAAGATGATCCACCAATCAATACGTGGTATTTGCTCGACGAGGCCGCTGGTTGGTTAAAAATATGAAATTCAAAGCTCCATAACTCGCTCAGTTTTAGTCGCAAAAGAGTGGAACTTTTTGTGTTTAAAATGTTAGAGTGTCAAACATATTTTACCAAATATGATTGATAGGACCTGGCTACCGTATAAAAAGTTAGAATTCGTAACTTTTCACAAATATAATTAGTGATTCAAAAAACATAAAATGTAATTCTTTCCCTTATTTAAAGCATTTTTCCAATTGGAACTATATGTCTATCTCTAACGGTTTAGAGATTAGCTACTGGACCACGATAAGTGTGGACACCCTGTATAGTCTTTGTACGCATTAAGTCTGTTGTGGGAGGTTAGTTGTCCTCATGTTGGTGTGGAACTTTCGAGACAGGAGTGGCCAAACAGGTGTTATTTTTTGCCTTCTCATATGAGAAGAGAAAGTATTGGAATCTTCAAAAATGATTGATCAATGTTTAGTTGATTCTCTATGTTTTAGGCATCTCCTTCCCTCCGAGTCCGAAACCATTTTTGAAATGATGTCTGTCTATGAACAAGCTATCTCAAAAACACAACAAACTGGAAAAAATAAAATCTGGTATGTATTCAAGTTATTATATTATTTGCATAATATTTTTGAGAAGTTCCGCGCAAGGGAAGTCTGTCTGCCTTGTCCTTCCCTTTCTGTGTGAACACGATAACTGAGGAACGCAACTAGTAAGATGAATGAAATTTGCGATGTGGTTTAATCATCGAAATCTTCAATCTTCTTCAAGTTTTGGACCAAATCTCTCAAACTGTTGTCTGTCTCTTAATCCTTCTACTTGTTTGCATGTGCACTCGGTATCGGTGAAACGGAATAAACTTGATGGATGAATTTTCAGAATGTAAGTTTTACATCAAAATTTATATATGTATCAAAAATTGGCATCAATCGGTCAATTGGAAAAAAATTCCTTCTAAATACCAACTCATGATACTCTTGACTATTCCACGAATCTGAACTGCGGTAAAGTACGAGGAATGCACTTTACCGCAAGAGAATGTAAGACGAGTGAACATACTCGCTGGATTCATCTGACGTGGATTTCAAATACTACTAGTTGAAGAAGTTCCGGAGTTTTTTAATATTCTCCAAATGTAATTTAATTACTCAATTACCCGCATATAAAGAGAAAAGTATCATGTAATCGACTAGTATCAATAGGTGCCATCCAGTTCAAATGAGTACAGACCATGTATGTTGCTCGTAACTACAAGCATTCAAATTTTCCAGGGATGCTCCATCACGATACGGCGCCGGTTCACAGGTCTCTCCTGGCTTCAAATTATTTATTAAAATATCACATTCCAGTACACTAACAACCAGCTTATTTCCCTGACCTCGCACCATGTGACTATTTCTCGGGTAAACATTTGTTTAAGAGATAAAGATTCTTAAATTCCGAAAAATTGCAGCGATGGAGGTTCTGGAAGAGGTAGAAAAATGAGACTTAAACTGCAGATTTCCTTTCCTTTCTTATTTCACGAAGTATTAGTCATAAGCTTAATGTTATGTGGAATACATATAACTAATCCTCAACACCTTTCAATATGTAGCTAACATTACAATACTTCAAATTCTTCTTCAAACTTTTAAATATAACTTTATTTAGACCTTTTATCTTATTTATAATTATTGTTTCCAACTGTGATTCAATCAGTTTATGGACGTTGAAATATTTTGTATCGAAACTAAACAAGGCATTCAAAGCTTTAAAAGAGTATTGTGTCTATGTTTTAAGAACTGCATCATTTGTGGTAATCATGTAACAGCAGATGTACTTAATAATTTTCTAAGAAATAACCAGGCCACAGAATGATGTTTACTCTAACAATACTTACTCAACATTACTAATTTACACAACAATTTTGTTGTTGCTTTTTTTACCATGTCCAAAGCACAAGTAAACAATGTAATAAAACATTACATCAACAGCGTGCATAACAAAATTATTTTAGTTTAATGAAAGACGAAAAATAAAATTGAAATGCAGGATCATTTTTATTCGTTTAAAATGTCTTAAGAATGGCTTTCAAAATGCAAATGAATATATCGTCATGAATTGAATTTTTTTTACAGGCAAAATAACAATTTTAATTTTACAGGTTCACATTTAGTTAGGTATATCCCAGTTATATCCAGTTTATGGTTATAAATAAGTTGGACGGCGGATGTTTTGAGTCCAGATCTGGATTTCTCCTTCAAAATCCCATTGCTGGTGTGTGTATTGAATCTGAAAGAAAAAGAATAAAAATAAAATTATGTTAAAAATGTATGAATTTTAATAAGAAAGATATCTATAATATTTTCGAAGAATAGTTAATGGAACAAATAATAAATGGAAGATTTCACGCATTAAACTGGCACACATTTTAAGGTAATCTTTAACTACCAATTCTACTTCAGTTTCTGTAAGAATTTCGGTAACTCATTTCTTAATATTACACATACCGACAGAAATTGTGTTTAGTAATTATTTAGTACAAACACTCATATTTCCTGTAATATTCAACGTATTCACTTCAAAGTTTAATACAATACTTCTGTAATTACAGAATTATTGTTATGTGTTCTGCAAATTTCGAATAATTTGAATGAAAACTCTGCATGTAATAAACAAAACACATAAGGAAAAATTTGGGATTTTTTAAAGAAACATTTATATCTTCCCGAGTATTTGTGCTATGCTTACGAAAGTGCATGTAAATATTATGCACATTAAACCATAACCATTGATAAAAGTTACATCTCGTTATCAACTTTCTGTGAAACAGGCTGGGTGAAACTCCATTTTCGCCTTCATCCCTTTCTGGTGGTCCCCCTAATTGCCCTCGTGACCGAATCTTCACTGTAATATGTATATGATACTCTATTGAATGTCACACGATTCTCCAGAACTGATTTCGAAACATAGTTAACATATTAATTGCAAATTTCTCGCATTTTACGAAATGTTCCTGAACTTTTGTATGCCAGTGTATTTCTCAATATAAAGTAAGCGAAGTAAAGTTATGTGCCGTTCATTGCTTCACTTTACCTTTATGCTCCATCTATCCTTGGATAAACTAAATGGTGTGCTTTATTTCAGCTTATTTTCGATTCCAAAAATGGAGGCAAATGACCCCAATGAGAAGCAGGCATATTAGAATCATAAGAAAAGTCATTATAGGAAACCATAAATCATGTAGATCTGAAAAAAAATTATTGAGTTATATTACTAACGTGCTAAGATATCATAAAAACACCCAAATGTAACTGTGATAATACTCTATCGGTGTAAAAAAAGATTAACAGAAAAGTATTGTGAGGAATACAAGTGATAAAATATCTATATACAGTAGAGTCTCCCTACAACGAAGTCTCTCTACAACGAATTTCTCCCTATAACGAAATTTTTAATCGGAATGTTAAATAACATTCAAGATATTCTCCATATAACGAAGTGGTTGTCTCCCTATAACGAATTTTTTCAGAGGTTTACTTTTCGATTTTTGTCATTTTTGAAGAAAGTTGATAGCTTCTGTGCAACCAATTCGCTCACTCGTGCTTGTTTCTGGAACCACTCACTCTTAAAATGTGAAAATTTTTCTGAAAATTTAACATCACGAAGTGCAAAGCAATGTAAAATAACGGAATTTTTCAAGTAAAATAAACAAAAGTACATACTAGTACATATTATTCTCTAAATTGGTGAATTGTCTTAACTTTTGAGTATTTTATTTATACAATAAAAATTAGTATAATTTTAACAAATTTATAATATATATTACTTCATTTTTAATTCAAAATCATAATTAAATACATTTGAACTTATCGCACCTATTGAAAAGTTTGGAACACTTACTTAAATAACTGCAAAAATCTCTAATCTCCGTATAACGAAATTTTCTCTATCACGAATTTTTCAAATGGAACCAAGCGATTTCGTTATAGGGAGACGCCACTGTATATATATAACATATAAGAAACAATCATAACAGAATTGTAAAAGCAACATAATCAACATAAACATTCATAATACAAAATGACAAGAAAAAAGTAACAAAAGAAAGTAACTTGATATTTCGTAAACTTCCGGACATTACATGACGCGTTCAGTTCATTCCTTTGTCACGTCTCCCGTTGTCTACATCCCTCAGTCTTAGGTTCGTAAAATTATTTCTAATATTTGGTATTTCATTCGAATTCTTAGTCTATCATAATGTTCGGGGCGAAGGACATTTTTAGCTTTATGCTAGCACTGTTCGCTGAAAACATTATGATTTCTCTAATTTTTTAGCGGTTTGTATAGATTTCACTTATTTACCCCTGATGAGCATATATACGCTTTTACCGATAAACTACAATTTTTAAATTTAATTTCAACATTGATTGTTTTTCATGACATTGATATATATATATATAGTTAAATATTTCAATTAATCAAAACGTGTTACATTTTCAATATATACAAATATTAATCTCAAAATTAAAATTAAAATCAAATTACCTTATCAATAATCATACAAATTAAATACAAAAGATAGTTTGATTAAAGACTATTACACTATGAAAAAAGAAAACCTAGAATTGGAATTTCTACAACCAAATTCCTATCAGCCATGGGAACTGATACGTGTCGCATTAAATCTAGATTTTGTGGCACCAAACCTCTGTGAAAGCCAATTGTTGGACAAACGAAAAAATAGAGGAATATATGTATATAATTAATCCCTTGTTTTGCCTGAGCTCATTCGTGCATCGAATTATGTCATTTTTAAACTTATAAGATAAATTTAAGTCGTTCATAGAAGATACAAATAGTTTAAAAAATGGCGGGTAATCCATTAACGTCTCAAGTGTTCTATGGAGTTGAATCAATACTACAACGCATCCTCAAAGCATAGAGGGGGGTCATCTAATGAGATAGTAAACAAAACTACATTGTTAAGGTATTGATGTAGAAAATATCCATTGTGAAATGCTGTGGGAGATAGTGTACCTGGTTACTCCAGGATGAAGTCACGGATGCTGGAAGCAATGAGTAAACTACATAAAAGTTTGTTTTTTTAGAAAAAGGAATCATGTTTATTTATTTATGTTTGTACACAGTTATAACTTTTCCTACAAGCATAACATTGGCATCGTCACTCGTGCTACAGCAAGAAAGCGCCCTTTAGCCAGAGATATGGTTCCGGTTTTATTGCTGGAGGGTTCCAGGTTCGAACCCCGATTCCACTGAAGATCCGCCTGTTGTTCGTTAAATCTGACGTCATCGGCCAAACGCTCCCACCCGCGATGATGCGGCTGGAAAGCTTGTAGAGGGGGCGCTATCAGTTCAGTATTCTTCCTCCTCATCTTACCGTGATTCAAAATTACTATGTCCGTCCCAAAATAGTCTTCATACTGCTTCTAAACGGGACGTTAATATAACTAAACTAAAACGACAAGAAATTACGAAGAAAAGGAAGTTTCTGTTTTCAGCATTAAATTTTAATGCTTTTTGTCATAAATTTACCCTCCCCAGCACTTCTTGTCTTGTAAAGAAAAGATCAAGCACATATTTGTAGTTATTCAAACTTAAGGACTTAATCCGGAGCATTTAAACATGGTTAGCAAATATTATCAACTAATTATCAATAATTGTTTAAGAAATGAGTAATGGTAACTTGCCAGGATTGATTTTTATTCTTTCGTTGCAGTAATGGCCCGTGTATCCGCTGTCACAACTTCGAAGAAAAATAGAACAATAAGTGAACAAATAAATTTATTAACTGAAATTATTAGCAAGCAACTGAAAATGTCACCAAGTAGCAAAGACAACTTATTTACAGGAATAGAATACTTCAATAGAAGGCATTTATGAAAAATTATTTTATAAAATGAGTATCCAACGTTTTGAAAGGTATAGAAGCTACTATTAAGTTTTTTCTAAGAAATGCTACTTTAAGACGGGAAATCTCTAATACTCTACTTTGAAATTAACATGCAAAACTCCGAAATTTCTGCAAGAATACTATAAAAAATATCTGTTAATTTCTCATTCTTACTTTAATTCTGCTAGTGTTTTTGTAAAACATAATTGCCAGTGCGTAAAGTTCAAAATTCATACAAAGCGTCTAAATTGACTTTATGAATTCACTTATTTCATGACTTATTCTTAATGATATATGCTTTTCTAAAGCTAACGCTACTCAGAATCATCTATAGCTCAATGTATCAACCAGAATGCCACTAAATTTGGTAGGGGGAAACAAGGGAAAAAGATTTCGTAAAAAAATTGCGTTTAAAAAGTCGCTGATAGGGGGAAATGTGGCATTGGTGGCACAAACACATATCAGACTTCAAAATGGTAATTCACAATTACCTAATAGAAACAGCTCTAGTAATTCGGGTTATAAAGTCAAGAGCAAAACTCCGACAGACATTCCAAGTATTAGCTCAATTCAATGCGCGCCTCACGAAACCTCAGTGCGCTTTACTTGTAAAGTTGCTTCCAAGAACGTAACCCCATGTGACTTTTTCTGTTGGATTATTTGAAGTCCAAGGTGGTCTTTCTTGGTGGGGTCCCGATCTTAGCAAATTTAAAGGACAGCATATCAAGGACAGTGATGAACATTCATAGTGAGATGTTACATTCAGCAGTAAAGAATGGGGTATACAGGATGTAACATGAGGTCCGCAAGAGCGGTGGTGACAATGAATGAAGTCGTTGTCAACAGCAGCGAAGTGAATTATTTGAATAAAGTGCTTTTTTGTACAGAAAATTCATCGTTGTTTATCATTTGCAATCCTTGAGGAAAGTGATTTTGTTGAATAAACCTGAATTTCACTTAAATATCTTATTTTTTTATAAATCTGGATGCTTATTGCATCTTTTTAATGTGACCATGAATTTGCATTTGGTTTTACCTGAGGTTTATGAAATCGGCACCATATTTCCCACTAAGGCGACTTTTGGAACTAATGCTTTTTCGCATGTCTTCATTAGTCCTCCTACGAAGTTCGGTGGCATTCCGATTAATAGATTGAACTGCACATGGCTCTGAGTAGCGTCAATTAAAAAGAACACTCTGCATATTGCGTTGTAATAAATCCGTGGTTTCTTACTTGCATTTGTATGTTCGTTCCATTATTTCACATGTGCCGTGCATGCATCTCCAAGGATCGCATATGTCTACAAAGAGAGAGTAATAAATTATTTCCCCTATATTTTCTTAGGTTAGACTTATTGATAACACAGGCCAACATATATTTTGGTGCCGGGAATATTTTATCTGATTTTATATGAATTCCACGTTCTGAAAACATTTATGATGCTAGTTTTTCCCCATCACATCTTGTTTGTAGGAAAGTAGAATTATTTATGTTACCAAATTAAATTAGATTTGTGTCCTAGCTTCAAATCTATCGGAAGCAAGATGATTCTGTCTCATCCGACTAATGATTCATGAATGACATTTCTTTCTCCAATAACCATGTCTCTTGTAGCAACTCTTTTCTTATCCAGTGGTATTGCTTGGCTCTGCTGCTGTTTGCTGCTCCACTGCTGCTTGTTTGGATCCAGTGCTATTGTTTGGCTTGTGCCGTAGGCACAAGAAGCAAGGATATTTAGTGTGACCCCTTGCTGACCAAGCAGAAGTTTACCACTAGTCCCCACAAAATACCCATTGATGTTCGTGAAACTTAGTCTTCTCAAAGACAAAAGAGGCCAATTTCAAAGACCGTATTATTTCGTTCATCACACGACTTCCAATGTAAGAACAGATGCTAATATTCTTTCCCTTTTTTCTTTCCATTTTTGTGATTCATCTGTTCTAAAAATAACTTACTCTTTAAAATCCTAAATATTTCCTAGTTTAGCTACTCAAAGAGTAGAGATGATAGAGAGAAACTGATTTTCATTTGAAACAAGAAAACCAAACATAGTCAAAATAATTAAATACAATTAATATAAAAAACAATTATTTTTATTGGTCTGTGTAATTCTTGGACAAAAATAAGTTCATAATAAATTTTTGCGAGTCGGCTTATTAAGGTTGGATTTATGATGTTTCTACAGTGGATACCCAATTACGTCATTATTCCAGGAAATCAAGAAGCCAATTTGAAATATGATTCAAAATTCAACGTGGAAATTGTTAAGACAGATAGAAAACATAAAAATAACCAAAATCACGTTAAAAAGTGTGACCGGAAACTCCAATCGGATGAGTGAGAGAAATTTTCGTTAATGCCGAGTTCGATTGGTGGCATCCGATTTATTTAGATTCAATTTTTTTGTCCCTTTCTTCATTTAAATGAAATTTGAACTATACGGAAGCTTAAACTCCTTTTTTAAATTCTCAAGCTTAAAAATACATAATAAACGTCGAAATAATGATTTTTCTATGTTTAAACTCACTTTCACATATTCCTGATCTTGGATTGTACGTTTTTTCATGGGGACAATCGCAAATTGCGTTGAATCCAATAACTTTACAAGTCGCCCCCATCGCACGGCAGGTAGAATCTAATTTTTCGCAGAGGATGCTTATTTCACACCAATCTCCTCTAAAGTTTGGCAAACAGTCACAGTAATATTGACTATCTCTTCTTCTGCAAATAGCTCCATTATAACAGTCTCTATCTTCATCACAAATTCCTAGAAATAATCAAATTTATATAAAGCCAAATAATATATAAAGCCTGGGTAATTTATAAAATCCTTGAATCTATTAATCGA
>BGPR01010994.1:0-50281 GCA_013235015.1 Araneus ventricosus | reverse complement strand
AAGCGCACTACCCTAAAATTTTTTTTTTTACTTAAAAAGAGATATATTTTTGAATTTCTATCACCTGAAAATAAAATATTTTCCAAATAAAAATATTTTTTTTGCCTTTAGTTTTTTCACGAGAGGGTGGGAAGACGTATGTCCCACCGCCCCTGAAGGAATTGTAGCACTCCCCGACTCCCTTCCGTCATTCGCGTCAACGTTCGCTTCTTATCAGTTGCACTTGGAGCAATAATTGATTATTTAGCACATTTTATTTTAACAGCTGTAGAAAATGTATACTGTGATTGAAGTGGAGATCTTTTACCACATTCTGCATACAAATGGAGGAGCTCTTCAATAGTATTTTTATGGATGTCGCTCTGTTTGAAAGCTTCAGAAGAAAGCAGGCCACCCTGATTCTATAAGTAAAATGTTACTCTCCTCTCCGGTTTATTGTATGGGAAGGAACAGAAATTCGTTATCAGTTCATGCGATCACTCACTTCAGTCAAAGAAGTGAGACACTAATGACCGCGACTGGACAAGACCTGTAAAGAAACCCACTGTTGTAATAAGACCACCGATTGTAAATTATCGCGCAAGAAACCCGCTGCTGGAAGCTGTCAAGTTCAAACAGCCTTTCTTTGAGTATCACTGCTAACAGAGCTATTTACAATAGCTGTGCCTTCGGAAATACGGCGTTTTCTCAAAAGCAGCAAAGAACGTAAACAAGTAAGGGGTGGGGTGGGCAGATTCAACGGAACTATTTTTTTTTCGTTGAGAGATACAGAAAGACTTTAATATTCTCTTTAATTTTCGTTCTTTTTAGAAAAGTGTATTTTTATCCGTTTATAAAAAAATTCCTCAGAAGATCGCTTCTTGCTTTCAAATTTCCACTCAGAATAAATTTAGATATGCCAGTTTTTTTTTTAAAAAAATGCTTGTTTGCATTTACAGATTTTTTTTATTAATATTATTTATCTGTCTTCTGAAATATATAAATTTATTTTCTGTATAAGTACTAAATTTGAAGGAGTGATTATAATTATACCGTATATAAATCTAAGATTATCATTCAAAAAAGAAAGAAATAGGACCGAGTCGCGAACTTTTGTGCTGCCATCTACTGGCTGACAACCTTAGATGCGCGGTGGGACAAAATTGTCCCACCTTTTTTTATCTATAATAATTGATAAAAAAAATTACTTTTGAAATACAGATAATGTTTGGAATATATTTATTGAACATTGAAGATTTCCTTTGAATCTCATATTTGTTTCGAAATTCATATTCTTTCTCCAGAAATTTAAAGAAAATCATTGCCAATAAAGGGCATGATTTTAAAAATTATTTTCAATAAATTTGAGCAAATTCTCAATGGTACTGCAATTTTTTTCAAAAGTAAGAGGCCTTGAAATATCCAATAAAACAATTATTATAATAAAATACCTTATATAAGTTTATGAAAAAAAATCTTGAAGTAGGTGGGACAGACGTTGTCCCACCGCCCCTCAAAGGGTTAAGCTCAGATTGATGACAACGCCTCCTATGTAACATCACACTCGGCGCAGTGCAATTTGAAGTTAACAAATTGTATTTGCATGCTCGAATCATCACCGCATCCACCACAACAGTATCGCTATTCAGAGTTGTGAAACATCATACTAACTACAAATTCTTTGCATTTTACGAATTATACTTAATTTTTGGACACGAGCGTATCTGAGGATGTTGACAGTGAAATGAAGGTTCCTAAAACATGTGGAAGTAAAGAGCTAGATAAAATGATCCTTAAAGGAATGCTGAAGAATATTTCGGACGAGTGATATCATCTATACTTATAAAAGGAAGTGTTTGTGTGCGATGTCCAGACGAATCTATCGCACTTACAGCCATGAAATTTGGCACACAGGTAGTCCTAATGGTGACTCAATGCACCTCGAAGCCGGAATTTTAAAATTTTATAAACATTTTTATTTAATGTTTTGTTTTGGATGATTTTTTGCTCTAATTTTTAAATAGCATGGTTTCGGATAATTATACGAAAAAAAATATATACACCATCAGAAAGAGCAAGCGATTTTTGTTCTAATGAAGTTTGTTTCGAACGTCTAACGTAATTTACTGAATTTTGGGATTCTTTAAAAAATAGTCACTTTTCAAAAAAAATTTATATTGAATTCTAAAAACTCTTGCATCCGGCGTTCTAATAAAGATATGATTCTCAAATTTTTTTAGGTAGTAAATAATTTTTCTCTGATTTAAAACAAGAACGGTTAAAATATTTATTTCTCCGATTTTAAATTAATTTATTTCTTGACGGGATCAGAGAATTTTTCTCGAATGCCGATAATGAAGAACCACGCCGTTTCGCCGTGGCCTACGAGATAAATCTGACTTGACTTGAATTGTATCTCCGAGAGATACGAGGTTTAGGGATTTTTAGCAACAAAGGCTGTTATTCTCTAGTTTAAAAAATATTCAATCCAAAATTCGTTTCAATCTGCTTAAAAATCAAGTAAAATTGCCATCAGGAGATGGACTGAAAAAATTGTCAATCCAATTCGGTCAAGAGAAAAAAAAATGGCACTCTCCTAGAAAGGCTGCCATATTCTTTTTCAAATAAACATGCTTATACTGAAGCCGGTTTGCCCTGTTTGTTGATGGTTTCGCCCTGGCTACGCCATCTGGCGGGGGAAAAAAACCCAGCTGTGATCTATTCCCTGTTTACTTTTCGCACGGAATAATTAGAAATCATTTCGCTGGACGCAGTGATAAAGCAAGCAATACCGGAACCTTCTGAATTGAAATCGTGAAATTATGAAATGCCAATGCTCAAATAAAGTAAATCTTACAGATATATACATTTTTATTTTTGATTAAACATAAACATTATGCATACTGTACCTCAAAGCATGATTATAATAAAGATGGGAAAGTATGTCTTTTTTTAAAATTAAGTTCATTTCGTTAGGAAAAAAAACGAAGTAATATCAAAGTAAAATCATGACAATGATAAATCTAAACTTATAAAAGGAAATATCCGTGTGCAGTGGCGAATCCAGGGGGGGGGGGCTATGGGGCTGCAGCCCCTCCCGGAGGTAAACTTGAATTCTTGATTTTATTTAAAATCACTACAACTGTTTCTTCTTAATTTCCCATTCTTTAAACAAATAACAAAAAAATAACAACATTGCTTTCTGGCTTCACAGGTTCGAAAATGTCCCTACTTTTCTAGTCATTCCACTTGTACTTGTAGCGTTGACATGGTCGAAAACATTTTCTGGCTACTTATTTCATTGTATTTTTATTAAATTATCGAAAGTATTGTCGTGTTCTTTAAGATTCTTATTGTCAGGTGAGTAAAATCTGTAAAGTTAAAGTGTTTTGGTTTACATAAGCCATGAGGTGTGACATTCGTCACACCGATACAAAATTTTCATGACCTCAGCCCCTCCCAGATCCAAATTCTGGATTCGCCACTGTCTGTGTGTGTCATTCTGGGCTTTTTTTATAATGATTTTCATGTAGAAATTTTTTAATACTGTATTGGATTAACGTACTCTTTGGTGCCCGTTCAAATGCCATTATCGCGAAGAAAAATAAGCGGGAAAATCAATAATGTGTATCTTTTATTTTAGTTTTGTTTTGAAAACTTTTTCGTGTCATTGTGGGAATTTTTATTTATTTATTTGTTTTTCATTTTGTTGAAGTCCTGAACCCACGGGCAATGCCGTGCGCGTACTGCTAGTTTATATTATATTTGATTATTATTTCCAAATTTGAGTTAAGGTTTAACCTAGACTTTTATGGGATTTTTTCACTGGAAGACCTTATTCCATCGAGGAATGCAATCTACAACGACAATGACATTATTCATGCAGCTTTGAAGTACAACTGGCATTTTAGAAGTTCAGAGTATCAATTAAAATCAGAATTCAAAATATTATATATATCGGTGTGTTTGTTTAAGGAACCAGAGACAACTGCTGAAGTGATAAGTCCTTCTTTTCGACTGTGGCAATTCCTCAAATATTTGGGTCGATTGTGACGATAAAGAACAGAAGAGAAGAGTTTTTCTACATTAAAGCGGCTCAAGAATTATTTATGCAGCTCAATGGGACAGACAAGTCTCCCTTGCTAACATTCATACAGGTAGAAAAGACAATGCAGAAGACTTGATAGATGTATTTTGAAAGAGAAAGTCAACGAGATTGGCCGCGTTTAATTGGCAATCTTGTGAAAAGGTCGAAACCATTTGAGTTAAAATATACAGTAGAACCTCGATTATCCGACCCTCGTTTAACTGGAACTCTCCGTTAACCGATGTCGGTTTCCTGACTTTTTTTTTCAGCATCTATTATCCGAAACTCTTTTAAACGACATTTTCTGTTAACCAAAATCCATTTTTTAAAGCTTTTTTTTATTATTTTCACATTCCTTGTGTATGCAAGCGTTCTTTCCGAACTACGAGTACAGATAAATATTTTGGTTCCCCTTTCTTAGAATTCTTTTGAAATTAGCTCTCCCGCCATCCCCTGTGCACACGTCCCTGTTCTAAACAAAAAACTCCCCATTTCGAAATTTGGAATGCCGTATTGCCAAGAAGACGAAGAAGAAGATGATGATGAAGGCAAGAATGTTTCGTAAGTAAAGATTAGTAACAATGATGCTTTTGAGTGTTTTTCAAAAGGCCTTGTTTGGTTGGAACAACAAGAACAGTGTGACTCCTCTGAACTAATGCTTTTCAGAAAACTTCGTGACATAGCTGCACGACAAAGGATGAACAATTTACACCAGATGAAGCTTCCATTTAAATTATTGTAAGTTTTTTGCTTCAAAATAAATTTTCACGTATAATTTGAATTTAGATATAAACGGGTCTATTCTCGTACCCCGGTTGGGTTGGGAGCGTTTCGCCTTTCGACCACGGGATGTTAATGGCTTTTTCTCGACCGAAAGGGGGTCTGATTCTCATACCTCGGTCGTTTCCAACATCGCGCTTTACGCTAGGAAGTGACGTATTTCTGATGCGCGTGCAGCAAATCAAGTGATCGTCATTGTTTCATGGTTTCAGATTCAGTTCCAGTTTGGAATCGCCAAAGGAACTATGGCGAAGCGTACATTTGCTCCCCAATTCGAAATTATGTTGGATTATTTTGAAAAATATCCACAAATTTTAAGTGGGAAAGTTGATCGCATCTTTTCAAAAGACACCAAGGGTAAAAGGTGGGAAGATTTAACTTCTGCTCTTATAAGATGCATTATAACGCATCTTTCTTGCTTTCATAAGTCCATTGTTAAGAGGGGGGTTAAACCATTTATCTTTTACAAAATATACATTTATAATAATATTATACATTTATAGAACATAAATTGGAGTCTTTTTTGCAATATATTGATGTAATTTTACCAGTTTTCTAGAGAGAGGAAAAGTAATAATCTTTTTTCCATGCCAATTATTTTAACATGAATAAATCTTATAAATTAATATTACAAACCATTTGTTTATTTTTCCAATTACATAAGAAAATAAAACATGAAAAAAGTTATTAAATTCAGCAAGTTTTCACAACATTCAAAAAATTACATCTTCATCAAGGAACAAGAAAAATTCTTTTATTGTCAGATTTTGCAATTACTTTGTAAATATTTGACAAATTTCTTTGAATTAAAACCCAAATAAAAAAAATTGTAATGATATATATGGAATGAGGAAAGTCATTCCACACTCAATGTTAAAAAAGTGTTAAAATGTTGCCCTATTTAATTTAATAAGAAAATATTAAGTAATTAAATCTTTAAATGTAATTGATCTTAGCTAATTTACAACTATAATTATTGACTATCTTGATGGAGTAGTAAAAGATTTAACAACTTTTAAAGATTTAATTACTTTAGATTGTCGTATTAAATTTTTAGATTAAATTATTTAAATTCGATAAAAGATTTAACTACCTTTAAAAAAATCTAAAGTAATTGATAAATTCTTCTTCAGATTGGTCAAATGGATTACATTTATCCCGATAAATCCTTTCAAAACACAATTAACGTCTTAGCAGCCTCCATTTTAAAAGAAAATTTGATAAGTTCTGATATCGAAACAACACTTCTCGCTAGCGAATCGCGTTTACGCCAGGTACAGAGCTGGCGAGAAATCGGAGTCCTTTTTCGACCGAGTGAGATCCCAACCGGTTGGAAAAACGGGTACGAGAATCGCACTTGTCGTTAACGGGCGGAAAAAGTGACGTCTCCCAACCCAACCGTGGAACGAGAATAGACCCGTTATTTAGCAGTTTAAACAGCCATAATAGGAGTTCAATAACGATGTTACATATTAAACTAGATGATTATTGAAAAATTCTCTATTATCCGAAAATTTCGATTATCCGGGTCCCAATTACGTCGGATAATCGAGGTTCTACTGTAAAATGAAACAATTGTAGTTGCTATATAGCATTTTTTTTAAAGTTAAAAAAAAAAAGAGCTTCTCCACAGCATTCGTCACGGATTCCTAGATCCGCCTTTATATATTTATAAATGTATAAAGCATGTATATGAACGAGTCTTCTGTTTTGTTTAATTTGGATTCATAGACCGTTTTTAGGCAACCCTCCGATTTAAGCTACCGCCAAATCCGTTTGGATAATGTATCAAGAGCCAAGTTCGAACTAGTTCTTTCTTTAGTACACAAAGCGTTGAATTCTGCGTTCTTTGGGCTGTTTAATTCTTTTTATTTAAAATGACTAAAAAAGAGCTATTGAAACGTCCACACATTAAAATTACCCTTTAACGAAGAATTGCATTAAAACGGCTAAATTCCGAATGAAATGGCTGTACTTAGCTAAATGTTTAACTGCAAGTGATTATCTAAATCGTTTGGTTAAAATTTTAATCTTCAAGCAAGTTTTAGAAGCCGCCAAAAAGAACGATAACGAACTATTATGGCAGCCTTTCTACAAAATTATGCTCATAATTTAAGTAAACATTGAGAATAACAGCAATAGAAGATCAAATTTAATTTTTTCAAAGTATCCTTAAGCCATAGCATTAAAAATCCTGCTTTAAACATTAATTAACCTCTTCATTTTGAAGATTCCCAATGACGATGTATTACACCAGAAGTCAGTCGGTATAGCTGAAGTTCTACATTATCCAGAATAAATAAAGCAGAAAACTCACCCATATTTAGAAAATTAAATTAAGTTAAATTTAATGCATTAAAATTTAATTAATTTCAAATTAATAATTAATTCAGTTATGTAATTTATAATTTTAAGAGTTAAAAATACAGAGCATTTTTCCCACTCTAGCCCGCCTCCCTTAGCGAATTCGTAGATCCGCCCTGGCTGGAAAGGAAACTTATTAATCTTTAAGGGAAGGATTTAATTATCTACATAAGATATCTCACTCTTCTATTCATTCTTACTCTTTCTTCATATTTCAATTAACTATTTTTTTAAAATGTTTTTCATCTGGTTATAATGCTTGTAGCGTTTCGTTTGTCAGGCCCGGTTGTTGTTGGGGGGGGGGGTGACTTTCTTACTAAAGTCCCGAAAGAGACAAGTACGGTCAACACTCATTCCGGTGGTTGCCTGGCGACAGTTCCATAGCTACTTGTACTCGAAAGGGGGGTTCCTTGTTCTTTACTTGTATAGTTGTCAGTTTATTTACCTAGTTATTCGTCAGAAAGGGGACGTGCTCAAGTTACAAAGTGCTGATTACAATTACATTATCCTTATAGTTTAAATGTACCAAGGAAAATATTTCTTGAGAGGTTCAGGACATTTTGAAGAAACACAAAACAAGAGATTTTCATTCTTTTAAGTAGCCTAATTAAATATATAAAACGCCCTCATGCTAGAAAAACAATATGAGAAAAAGGCATCAATGTGAGGAAGTGTGTCTTCAAAACAGGATGTTAATCTAACAAATCAAATACATCGCCTATACTTCTTTTTCTTATGGGCTACGGTGGCCTTGTAGTTTTTAGTTATATTTATGTCCCATTTTAAAGCAACTCGAGTACGGACCTCGTAATTTTGAACCGTGGTTAGATAACAAGGGTGACACCTGAGCCGGCACCTCCTCTCCAATATCAGCGGTAGGAATTTTGATACTGACAGATTTAGCGTGCACCAGGCTCACCTACACGGCGGTTCTTCGGTGGAATCGGGTTTCGAACCTGAAGCCCT
This sequence comes from Araneus ventricosus, assembly GCA_013235015.1. Classification (NCBI taxonomy): domain Eukaryota; kingdom Metazoa; phylum Arthropoda; class Arachnida; order Araneae; family Araneidae; genus Araneus; species Araneus ventricosus. Next base: position 42,105 of record BGPR01010994.1, on the reverse strand, counting down.
CCACCCGCGAGCAGGAGTGGCGTTAGAGTCCCTCCCCCCGTCCGCGAGGTCGAGACTTCACAAACCAGGCCACCCCGGTCTTGTGAAAAAGTCTTGACTTCAGAATCACAGGGCTCCAGGTTCAAAACTTAGCGGATTTTGAAAATACAAGACCAGAGGCGCAAATTGCTTTGAGGCTCCTCCCCCAACCCATTGTCGTAAGTTCGACTTCGGTTCACATTGTGATGCACGGCGAATAGATTTTGAGGCTTCCAGGGTTTCGTCATATCATACCGATTTTGCTTTCTTACACATTTTAATAGAATATCCAGTTTTTCAACTATATCGATTGCTGCTTTTTGGTTCGTCTTGTGATTTGAAGGACTTGGTGAGAGAATATTCCCATCATAATGCATTCATATTCTTAAGAACAGATAACTTTCACGATTTTATTTAGGGTTTTATTGCTTTTTTCAAATCTTGTCGGGTTATTCGATAAAAAAAATCGGGTTTCGAACATGGAACCCTCCGGTCTCGAAGCCAAGACCTAACAAATAGGCCACCGCTGCCTTGATACGGCTTTTATAATAATCTTTAACAAGAATGTAAAAACGATGCATCATTCAGAATAGCGAGTCAGCCTAGACTTGCGAGTGCAAAGGGTCTGGTGGAGGGTCAAATAACCTCTTGCTGTTGTGGGGTGTATAATTGAAATGGGGTGGCCATCCTCATCATCTAACCGCGTTTCAAAATTACGGGATCTGCCCCAAAATAGCCCTTGTGTTGCTTCTAAACGGGGCATTACTCTACATTATTTTCCCCTCCGGAATTCGTACAGAAGCCCAAAAGCATAGTGATAAGTTGACAGATCCTTTGTCATCATCCCTCATTATCAAAGCTTAGACGTCTCTCGTTCTTTTCTGTCACAGAATAAGTTTGACATTAATATATTTTCTTAATAATGCTTGTTTTCTGACGTATGGTCATTTTCAAGAGTAGCGCTTTCCCGAAATTGAAAAGTGTTTATTAATCAGAATCCTTGTTGGCGGTTGTCAACGTTTTTCTAACATGGTCGATAATTTTCTAACATGTTTCGCTCGGATTTTAATAACGTTTCATTCTTTTTTATTTGTGTAGTTGATGTATGTAGTATCTGTGTCTTCATGTCTATGTGTGTCGTCTAGAAAATAAATAAGTAAAAACACACCTGAATCCTGTCTCCCTGATTGGTGTTTGTGACGACGTTACAATATTCATACGACATGATGCTGACGATTCTTGGCATCTCAAGAATCCATCGACGAGGAATCGAACCCGCCTATTAGGCCCACCTCATTCCAAAGGTCTCTTTGACAATAGCGAAAGCAAAATACTTTACATGCCCTGTCCTTTAATAAAACGCCAAACCGGCTTACTCACCATCATGGACAGATTTCAACTCCATAATGAAAAATCCACAATAGTTACATTACTGATATTCTCTCTATATAACGCAACTCTCTGTGAAGAATAGATAAATGAAGAAATCTCAGTAAAGTCTTCTCGTATTTCTCATGAGCAGATTTCAACTCCATAATGAAAAATCCATAGGAGTTGCATCACGGAGACTCTCTTTATGGACCAGTTTTCTGATTTGTTTATTCTGGTTTAACAGAACTTCCCTCCCTCCAATATACCCTCCAATTTAAACAATCGCCAAATCCAATTGGATTCCATATCAAGCGCCGAGAGTTCGAATCAGTTTATTCTTGAGTACACAAAACGCCAAAAAGAGCAATAAAGAATAATTATGGCAACCTTTCCACAAAATTAGGCTCTTATTTTAAGTAAATATTAAGAGCTACAACAATAGGAAGATGAAATTTAATATTTTCAAAGTATCCATAACATTAGAAAACTCCATTTGAAACATTAATTAATATTTTCAAACAGAGTGTTGAAATCATCTCTGTAAAGAATGCGTAAATTTGCCCTGCGTTGAAACCTCAATAAAGCCTTCCAGTATTTCTACCTGAATTCATTTCGATAACTCTGTATTGAAATCCTAGTGATCATTGATACACACAAATTGACTAAAATGATACATGCTTTTTCGAGATGCAGATCTTGGTTCAACCTCAGAAGAAATAATTATTTCATTGACAGATACAAAAGAACATAATTTTCAGCTTCTTGTTTTACAACTTCAGTGAAATCGTTTACTTTTTCAGATTGTAACACAAATGAAATGAAGTGAAGTCAGAGTAGTGAAATTTGGGACATAAGAAACCGCGAAAGACATTGGCGTTTGAATTGAATATTTTGTCTAAGATCATCTCAAGTGACGTGAAGAAAGAAGTGTGAAAATTAAAATTTGAATAAACAAGTTAAGAGAGGTAATATTTCGATATAAATTTTAGTTGTTCGAAATTGCGTTCTTTCAACGGCTTCTCTCCTATGAATTCTTTGCTAACTAGAACTTTGATTTATTGATGAATACAGTGGTTCCCAAAGCGTGCTCCGCGGAAGCCTGGGAAGTATCGACTCTCTCACGGGCGAGAGAGATATTATAAAATTTTCCTAATTTTATTTATACTTTAAATTCAATTTAATAGGTCGCGACATATTTACAGAACACTTATCGCAGCTTATCTCCTGAGTTGAGAAATGAATGATGAAATCCATGCAAGTTTCAAAATGATAATATTTATAATTTTGCATGCACTCAAAATTCATTTAATGTTGCTGTTTCACCTGCATTTACTGCTGAAGATAATCTGATTGAGTTGTCTTGTGACACTTCATTAAAACAAAATTTAGCAGCGTGGAATTACCTGAGTTTTGGTTATCAATAAAGAGATAAATACCCACTCCGAAGTACTAAAGCTTAAAGAATTTTAATACCATTTGCTACTTCTTACTCTTATGATGCCGAGTTTTCGGCAGTTGCTGTCATAAAGAGTAGCGGAGTCCATTTTAATTCCACGATTTGAGAAAATATGTAGTGATCACAGGCTCATCCAACTTGCTGATTATTACATTTATTAAAATTTGTTCAATAACTTTTTATATAACCTAAAATGTTTTGTTTACTTTCACTTAAACTATACAAAAATTGACTATTTTGCAAAAAATGCTTATTGGAGTTTTACATGGGGCGGCTTGGAAAAATTCCGATTTACTAAGGGCACCGAGAATCGGAAAAAGTTGAAAACCAAAACTGAGGAAAGTTTTTTTAAAAATGCTTCTGTTTTATTCTATGATAGTAAGAGCCAAAAAAACTGAACGCACTTCATCCAATTTTTTCTGGCGCAATTGCATTATTTTTCATTTTGGATAATTTTAATTTGGAGAAAACTAAACCTACACATATTCATGCTTTAGTTTCCTTGAAGAAGTTAGAAACAGAGATCGAACATTATATTCTATTCATGTTCACATTGGTGTGAGATGCCAGCTCTTGTGTCGTCCTTGTCATCTGACTATGGTTCAACATTTTGAGGTTGTCCTGAAACAGCCCTCGAGTAGCATGAAAAAATGGAACTTAAATCTATTTACCAAATGCACCAATGACGAAAACCATCGTTTGAAGGAAATCCGCGCATGGCGACTACACGGATAGGATTAAATAAATGTGGCTTCTAGCGAGAGTTTTCTGTAACTTTTACCAGGATCATTTCCTGAATATGCATTTCAAGACTTTCATAACTTTAGCATTTGTATGTCATTCCAGCATTTGTATCTTGCTTTCTTCATTTATCTTTTCTCGTAATATTAACTTTACACTGCGCCGATCTAGCTTGTTGCGTGTTTGAGTTTTTGTGTTCACATGCATACGAAAAGACAGGTCGACAAACATTCAACCCTTTGACGGATTTGATCCAAAATTTACTACTGATCTACAATTCTAATTATAAAACCATATGTGAAGTTTCACCTATCTAACTTGTTGAGTTATTGCGTTAACATTTATATGGAAGGACAAGCAGACTTCCCAAGGACAGATTTTGTTTAAAACTTATAGAAATTTACAAGTGTGATGTAAAACCAGCATACCAAAATTTCATCCTTGTAGCTCGTTGCGCTTGTAAATTATCTTCTTCAGACATAATTCCAAAAAATGGCTTTTTCAGACTCGGGAGGTCTCAAACGTGGAGATTCACTAAAATCTCGATGTCGAATCGGGTGTCGTCCTCGTCGTCTGATTGCGGTTCAAAATTACGAGGTCCGTCCCAAAATAGCCCTCGTGTTGCTTCAAAACGGGACGTTAATATAACTAAACTCGAGGTCGAATATTCTCTTGATCACAATACTTTCTCCTTGTGTACTTCGTATACAAGAAAGTAATAAATTAGCAAGGAAATCGGCTTTGTAGTTAAGCTTAATTAAAAACTGAAATTTTTTTCCGGTATTCCATGCACTGTTATTTCGATTTACACAACCGCGGATGAAAATTAAAAATTGTGCCTTGTAGGTCGAATTTAAACACGTTTTGCTTAACGGAGTAAAATTTTTTATAGACTACCTTTAGACTAAGATAAAATCTTTAAGGATTAAGCACAATTACATGGAAGCGAGGAAATACCCGAAAATGAGATAGGAATAGAATTATCAAAAGAACGCGACAAATAGCCTATAGTCTGAAAATTCCCAGACACAGCCTTAGATACACTTGAATATTCATAATGCGTATTTTTACATTTGAATGTTCTTTTTGACTTTTCCAGGAAATTTGATATAATTTGAATAGGACTCCAATATGTCGGGAGGCACATCTGCTCTGAATCTGCAAGACGACGATGTCACCAAGTTTCTTGCTTCAAGCACCCATACTGGGAGTACCAATTTGGATTTTCAGATGCAACAGTACGTGTTTAAGAGACGTCCAGATGGTAAGCCATCAAGCTTATTCTCCTAATCAGCATTTGGAAAGTTTTCTGTTTTGTAGAATCTTGTATTTGGTGCAAGCTTAATGGCAAAGTCATAATTTTTCTTAAAATTCGGCAGCAAACTCTTGTAATGCCCCACTGCATGATCCGACAGGGAGGGATGATTGAACGACAGGGAAGCTCCTTCCGAAAGTACCTTAGAAAAAAAATGAACACTTGTTTGGTGCAGCAATTGCCTACAAACAGACTCTTGGGCCATAAAACACTAAATAAACCAAATCGACAGCGAAGGTAATATTTTTAGAGATCCAACTGTTTGTACATGCGAATACAGAGCAAATCCGAATCCGCAAGTCGATGTTGCCCATGAATTTATAAATAATAGTTGGAGTACAAAGCGGCTATTTTTGAATCCACTCGTGCCTCTGTAGCCTGGTAGCATACAGTCGCAACTTTGGGACCGGAGGGTCGTGGATTCAAGGTCGGTTCAACCCGAGATTGGTTGTGTGCAGATCAACCCCTTTAACTACGAATTTATTTAAACTCCTAATTACATGGTGTAATTTATTTTTGGTTTTTCTCATTTCCAACCATATAAGAACAGAAAGATGCCTGAGATATCTTAATCGTGTCCAAGTGATCTTTTAAATTATTTGCTACTTTTAACTTAAATACAGATTTAACCCCTTGCAATACGATTTATTTAACCTCCTAATTAGATGCAACCATCCATTTAGAATATTTTATTTCAACCTACTTAAGATGGTAGAGGATACTTGACATTTAAGCGTGTCCAGGTGATTTTTGTATTTGAAATTAATTCTTGCGTTGACTTAAATACGGATTTAAGTAGCAAATATTCTGTAATTCGATGCAAGTGCCAGAGACGATGCAGTGTATGTTAAGGGATTAAATATCAAATCCTGTTATTCAATGCACGAGCCTGACAATGTTATATCTGTACAAGGGGTAAATCCGTTAGTCAAATGTCCTCCAGCTAATGTGATGTTGAAAGGCACCGTTCCGGTCATCTGACCACTGTTCAGAATGAGGTCTTCCTAAAACAGTCGTCGGGTAGATTCTGAACAGGATTTTAATCTAACTGGAACTTTTGACAAACCTTTCTACAAAGGCGCGGCGCTTTTCTGGATATGGATGGATGTGGTTAACGGAGATATCAGTAAATAAGTCGAAATTCTCTTTAAAAATGTCATTAAAATAATTCTTTTATTACTTGAAATTATCTTATTTAAAAGAAGTTTTATTCTTCAAATAATTATCTGATAAATAGTTTTAATTTTCAGTTCTCTTAAAATTGGTGTAATAGATATACAATTCAACAATAAAAAATATTTGCAGTTATGTCAACAATATTGCCAAAAGGTTGTTATTGGAAGGTTTCCATTAGGATTTCCGATTTCCCGACCTTTTATCCTTCCCGGGAACATAAGTCATTCCCAGGAATGCATCAAAATTTGAAAAAACTAAAAATTAGATATTTTTAATTGACATCAATAAGAGTCACACAAAATAAAGATATTCTAAAATTTATGCTCCTTTATATATTTAGCTACAAAATACAAATAAGATTTATAAATTATTCATTTTTAAAGTATGATTTAAGAAAGCATAAGCAATCTATGCTTTTATCATTCAGCCCAGTTCGTATCTTTGTTATGAACAACTCGGCAGCAGAAAATGCCCTGTCAGCTTCGGATGATGTTGTAGGAATTGTTTTCAAAGCCTCACTGAGTTTTATAACATTTGATGATCGATTTTCAGGTTGAGTCAAATAACTGCAATTCTTGCTTTCCTATCTTGCTCAAGTTAGAACTCTTGTTCGGTGAACAACGCAAGATCTTTGTCTTTGAGTGGATAGCTTTTTCTAATTTTACTTACAATGTTACAGATTTCTCTTTCAAAGTTTCCGTGATCTCTTATTCTGAGTGCCAAGAGTTGGACAGTGATTCGTCTGTCTCGCAAAAAAGCCTTATTATAATTATATTTTAGCTAGTTGAATCAAAGTCTTTTTATTTGGTGAATGTGAAAGATCAGCAGTAACTGTAGCAGCAACACAGACATCATATTTTCTCCCAAAATTTAGATATTGTAACCGCACTGTTTTCCGAGCTCGCCACCTAGCGGCCGTTGGAGGAGACCGCAGTTCACGATCTGGAGTCAACATGGTGTTCTCCCCCGAGTTATTGTTTATTTTTATGTAATGAAGTGTTTTGTTCTTAATGTTTGTCCCTGTATGTTGTGTCCTTTTGTGTTTAATTAAAAGTATTGAAACGAACCAAGACCCCTTTCCTTGATGGCTACTGTTATCCCTAACAGAAATAAGATTATGGCGTACCAAAAAGGCTACAATTGGCGCCCAGCTCGTGGCCAAATGATTTATCCAGTTGAGAACACCAATGTTTAGACTCCGAAGCAAAGCAGGGGCTCGTTTTCTTTTTCAGGATATTTCAGAAGTTATTTCCACCCTGGAAATAATTTTTTTATAGCAATCTTCACCCGAAGAATAAGCAAAGTGCCAGTTAAGTTGTTTTTTTATTTTACTAAGAATATCCAATTCTAGTATAATGCTGGCAATCCTGAATAATAATAAATTGTAAATGAAGGTCAAAGAATCATTGCAAATATTTGATTCATAAGTATTTAATCTTATACTGTCATCTTGAGGAGTAACAGAAGTGTATATTGTGTTTTATTATCATCTGATAATTTTAAAGAAGACAAAATTTATATTCATTTCAGTGTGTATTTGAAATAATAATTTGAGGAATATAAATATATTTTTCAGTGTTATTGTTGCTTGAAGAACGTAAGTTATAATTATTTATTGTTAATAAATTTGAATGTTATACGTTAATAATAATGATATTATTACAAAAGAAAGTAAAATACTTTCACGATTGAGATTTTGAAATGCTTAATCATTTTTGTGTATAGTATGTGTGCAAACCGAAAGCACTTGAATCTAGGAAAATGAAATAGTATTCTCAGTAGATATTCTGAACGGAAGTAGCAGGTGTTCGTTATTTCTGTTTTTATGCTTATTTTTTTTTCTCTCCGGAACATGAATCTTTGTTTTATTAAGAATAAAACTGAATAATAAATCATACTGTTTGAAATTTGTTGCACGTGTTAATCCTAGTTCAAAAGTGTTAAAATGGTTCGGAACTAGTTTAAAAAAAATAACTGCTACATTTTCATATTCGGAGTTATGAATTTTTATTTTGAAATATTTTTTTTGCTCATTTAATTGCTTTAAAGTTCGATGTTTTTAAATATTTTTTTTTCAGATGAAATTGTGCTTGAAATATGTATAAAAACAGAGATCTCATTTTGTTGTGTGTATCGAATGCTATATATTTTCATTAATTAAAGCAATTAATTTTGGTGTTTTATATTTGTATCCAGTTCTTGATTATTATGCTTGAAGATGCAGTGATTAAAAGTGACATAAATATTAGATTTAATTTAATTGTGTTATGCTTGTTAACAGTGGATTGTCTAGTGGTAGTTGGTTAATGGTAAATTAATTATTATCTCCAATTTAATTGTTCGGATGACTGCGAATTTATAATTGATAACTATCCATGTTTGCTTCATTTTTTTTAAAGTAACTTAAGAACCTATTCTCTGTGTGTTTAAGTATTGAATTTAATTGTTAGAAAAATACTGTTAGTTTGTGCAAATTTTGTAGAATTAAGATTTCATTGATTGTATGTATAATGTGTTCATCATCTACTTCCCTCGGAAACAAAAGTGTGTTTGTGTGCGTTACAATGAAATTTTACATTTGAAGTGGGTGATATCAATTATTGAAGTGCAATAAAATTTATTGAAGTGCTACAGTGAATCAATCGATTCAAATGCAAATAAATTTTTGCATGTGATTGTGCGTACTACAGTGAATCAGTCGATTCAAGTGCAATAAAAATTGTTAAAGCGTTACAGTGAATCGGTCGATTCAAGTGCTAATAAAATTGTGTGTGTGAATCAGTCGATTCCGCCAAAAGTTCAAGCATGGCTTTGCTTGGTAAAGCCCGTAAAGAAGATCTGATCATTCTCGCCAGAGAATTAGGGGAAGAGGTCACCCCGGACCTCAAGATAATAGATCTCAGGAATTTGATCGTGGCAAGCACAAATTATGAGATGGAGTTTGTTAAAGAACTGCTGAACACAGTTATATCACAACGAACCGAAGAGGCTGAACAAAGAAAACTTGAGCTCGAAATTGAAGAGAGAAGGAAAAGAGAAGAAAGGGAATTCGAACTGGAAAAGCTGAAACTTCAAAATGAATCTTTCAATTCAGCTGGAAATGGGTCTTCCCGTCCAAAAATAGATTTCCTGTCTATGATTCCTAAATTTGATCAAGTCAACAATGATATAAGCTTATATTTAATCCTATTTGAGCGCCAAGCTCAGGCCGCAGATGTTCCGAAGGAATTTTGGGCTTCACACTTGCTCAGTCTGCTACCCTATGAAATAGCACAGCTTGTTGCCAGAGAAGACGTAGGGATTTCACGGGATTTTGAAAAGGTGAAGAGCCTGCTTCTGAAAAGATATAAGCTTACGGCTGAGAAATTCAGGCAGCTGTTTTCCAAACACTGCAAGTCCCCTACAGCTACCTGGAAAGACTTCGCATACGAAGTCAGGAACTATTTTCATGGATGGATCAGTGGTTTAGATATTTCCACTTTTGACCAGCTAAAGGAACTGATAATCGTTGATCAAATCAAGCGTAGAGTTCCCCCTGAAGTGCGTGAGCACTATATCGACGAATGGAGCCAACTCAACAATGTTGAAAAACTAACTAGCAAGTTAGACGACTATGATGCAGTTCGAACCAAGAGAGATTTCCATACCTCGACACCCCGAAAAGGAGCTGAAAACAGAGCATACCATACTCTTAAGCAGAAGAGGTATCCAGAACAGAGTCCGAAATTCTTGGAGAATCCTAAACCTGAGAAAAAAGAAAATCGATCAACCTTAACATGTTATGGCTGTGGAAAGCCAGGATACATAAAAGCCAAGTGTCCTTCATGTACACCCAGAGAGAAGAGCAGTTCCAATAGTATAACCCTTTATACTTGTCATGCTTCTGTTTCACCAACAGCTCTACTAGATATCCGCATAGGTGATATCCATGGAAGAGTATGTGCTGACACTGGTGCCACTCGCTCCATTGCTGGTGAGTTAATGTTCAACTCGCTCCGAGAACGAGGAATTGATTTCCAGAAGATGGAAGTTACGATGGTTTTGGCAGATGGCAGCCAAACTAACATGGAAGCTTACACCGCCCCGGTGTCCATTGACATTGAAGGAAGAACGGTGCCCATTGAGATGTTGGCTCTACCAAAAGCCAAAGGCAACCGAACACTCTTAGGCACTGACTTTTTGGAAAAGTCTGGTATTGTTCTAGACCTCAAGAACAAAAGTTGGTATTTTTGTGACAAGCCTCATCACAAGATATGTTTCAAGGAAGACCTTGATGTAAATTCGCTACAGGCTGCTGGAAGCATTATAGCCAACAGTTGCCAGCTTCGTGAAGATGAAGGTACAACTCTGACCCCAGAGCAAAGAGAGAAGATGAGCTGCCTGCTCGGAAAATTTGACAGTATTTTCAAGCCAGGGGGAGACCCTACCCCTTATGCGGAACACCACATTAATACTGGAGACAGTCCTCCAGTTGCAGGACCTCCTTATAGAATGAACCCTGCAAAAAGAGAATTGCTGAAAAAAGAATTAGACTCTCTCTTGGCTGATGGTATAATTGAAGAATGTGAATCTCCATATGCCAGTCCTGTTGTATTAGTGCCTAAACCTAACGGTAGCATGAGACTTTGCGTCGATTTTCGCAAACTTAACGCCACAACTATTGCGGACACGTACCCGCTACCTCGTATGGACGATTTGCTCACAGAAGCTAAGTCGACGGCCTATATGTCAACCCTCGATCTCAAATCAGGGTATCATCAGATCAAAGTGCATGAAGCTGATCAAGACAAAACAGCTTTCATTTGTCCATTTGGAACGTATAAATATTTACGCATGCCTTTCGGTTTACGAAATGCACCCGCCACGTTTCAACGCCTGATTGACAGATTTAGAGCAGGCCTAAAGAATGTTTTTGCTCTGTCTTATTTGGACGATATCATAATTTTATCAGAGACTTTTGATCAACATATAAATGATTTACAAATTGTTTTTGAAAGACTTTCTTTGTTCAAACTCCATGCTAACAGAGAAAAATGTCATTTTGCTTGTGATCGAGTTAAATATTTAGGTCACTGGATAACCGCAAATGGAATTGAAGTTGACCAGGAGAAAGTATCCGCTATTCAGAAAATTCCTGTGCCAACTAATGTGAAAGAAGCTCAGTCCTTCTTGCAAACTTGCTCATGGTTTAGAAGGTATGTTCCAAACTTTGCGAACATAGCAAGGCCTCTTGGTAATCTTACTAAAAAGAATGTACAATGGTTTTGGGGTCCTGAACAGCAAGACGCATTTGAAACCTTGAGGAAAAGTTTAATAACACCCCCAGTGTTAAAGCAACCAGATGGATCGAAGCCATTTCGTATCCGTACAGATGCTAGCAGTTATGCACTTGGAGCCGTCCTTACCCAAGGAGAAGGTCCAGAGGAGCACGTTATTGAGTATGCCAGTCGTCTGCTCATCCCAGCAGAACGAAATTACTCCACTACTGAACGTGAAGCACTTGCAGTGGTTTGGGCTCTAGAGAAATTTCGAGGTTACGTCGAAAGCCAAGAAATAATAATAGCATCTGACCACCAGCCTTTAAAATGGCTTATGAGCATAAAGTCTCCTTCAGGTCGTTTGGCAAGGTGGGCTCTTCAGATCCAATCCTATAATCCGAAAATTGAGTACACGCCTGGTAAAGCCAATGTCCTTGCAGACATGTTGTCTAGGCCTACAAATTTAAATGAAGATGTCCCTTGTGACATATTTGCAGTATCAGCTGATTTCCCAGTGAGAAAGTCTAAAGACATTCGACAAGAACAGTTGAAAGACGAAGAATTAAAAAAGATAATTGACTGTTTTGAAAACAGTTCAAAAGATGAAAACTTCGCAAACTGGACTAGTAGAGGTTATCTTATGAATCAAGGTATTCTGTATCGTTACTCACCCGAAGTAGAAACAGAAGAAGCACAACTCGTGGTTCCTTTCCAGGAAAGAGAGAGAGTGTTACAACAGTACCATGATGTTCCAACCGCTGGACACTATGGAGCTGAAGGGACTTACAACAAAGTTGCCTCTAGATACTATTTCCCAGGTATGCGAAAATACATTGCTGAATATGTTAAAAACTGTCCCGACTGTAATCGTTACAAACCGAGTAATCAGAAGCCAACCGGTCTTCTTAGAACTCCAGTTTATGCCCAAAGGTTTGAAACCCTTGCTATTGATTTGTTTGGACCTCTTCCAGAGACCTCATCTGGTAAGAAGTGGATTTTTCTCGTAGAAGATACCAGTACAAAATGGGTAGAATTGTTTGCCCTTAAAGAAGCAACATCGGTAAACTGCGCGAAAACTTTAGTCGAAGAAGTCTTTTTAAGATATGGACTTCCACGCAGACTCATCAGTGATAATGGTCCACAATTTATCAGTGCTGTAATGCAACAAACTTGCAATTTCCTCGGAATTAAGCAAGACCTTATTCCTGTGTATCATCCCCAAGCTAATCCATCCGAACGTAAAAATAGGGATCTAAAACCCCGACTAGCCATACTAGTCAGAGATGAACACGACACTTGGGAAGAAAAACTGCCAATGATTCGTTTTGCATTGAACACTGCTAAGTGTGAAACCACTAATCACACAGCAGCCTTTTTGCAGTTTGGCAGAGAGTTAAGAACAACGGATGATGTGACACACGACTTAAGAGCACTGATTGACAACGATAACTTCGTGGATGAGATAACCCCATATCTCAAGCGATTTTCTCGTTTAACCGCAGAGATTAAAGACCACGTCGAGCAAAAGCAAGACAAGCGTAAAATGTATTATGATCGTCGACGACGACAAGCTTTCTATAAACCAGGTGACCAAGTATGGGTGACACTACATCCTATTAGCAAGTCACAAAATAAGAAAATTCGGAAATTCATGCCCAAACGTGAAGGACCTTACTTAGTGATTACCAATCGTTCACCCACTACGTATGACATTGCTGACCCAGCAAAGCCAGATGAAGTCCTAGGGACTTACCACAGCTCAGCCTTACGAGCTTATGAACTCCCAGTTTCCAGAGACAGTGGAACTATAGCACCTCTCCGGAGACGGGGCAGACCAAAGAAATATAGTGCTGACTCTTCGCCGAGACGTCGTACGAGCCAGAGGGGGAGTCTGTAACCGCACTGTTTTCCGAGCTCGCCACCTAGCGGCCGTTGGAGGAGACCGCAGTTCACGATCTGGAGTCAACGAGTAAACATGGTGTTCTCCCCCGAGTTATTGTTTATTTTTATGTAATGAAGTGTTTTGTTCTTAATGTTTGTCCCTGTATGTTGTGTCCTTTTGTGTTTAATTAAAAGTATTGAAACGAACCAAGACCCCTTTCCTTGATGGCTACTGTTATCCCTAACAGAAATAAGATTATGGCGTACCAAAAAGGCTACAATATTGCATTAATGCAACTGAAGTAACATTGTGTTTCTCACTAATTCTTTTGGATCAGAGAACATTTCATATTCTTAGCAAATTCTGAGTTTTATTGGTTCAACTCTCCAATTATGAAAGCAAATACTCATTGAGTTTCCACTGCATAGTTTTTCTAGGCAATGTTTACTGGCTTCAAGCCTGCTATAATAGCAGTCAGAGTTTCAAATTCTATATTAGCCAAAATTTGTTGTTCTTTAATATCGACTAGCTGTTACCCACGACTTCGTGCGCGAATTTGAATTGTTATTTTTTTAAAATTCAAGAATGTAAATGTTTCGTTATATGTAGAAAGGGGAAATTAAAAGTTCTGGTGGTTGATAATACATAATTGGACCACTAACAGGAGTGTACTGTACATGTGTCTGCTGTTACAGTTAGGTAAATTGTTTATATATGATAACACACTTTTGTATACGACGTTTTTTGTTTCGCGTTTTTTGCACCGACGTAGAGGTTTAGTGGGATGGACACACGCGAATATGCCACACATAGTTACCAACGGAAAAAATATGATTTTTTCAATTGTACGCCTACCCCTTTGAGTGTCTGACCCTGAGCCTGGCAAATGCTAATTTTAAAGGGAATTGTTACCTTTTGAACTGGGATGGTAAATCCTTCGGTATTATCGGAATGCGTAGAATTTAGCACTCTCACCTCTCGCTATGCCAGTCATATCAGTAGCTAGTACGACTTTTGGTCCTAAGTGTGTAATTTGAAACCGTGTGCCATTGCGCAGTCTCGGTACATCGAGGTTACGTATGAATAGTTCTGACACACTGAATTTTAATCTCAGCTTGTCGGAAGGTATCCCTGACAATTCTATATGGTTGAAGAACTCTACAGGATATGATTTTACTTGTTATTGCCCATTACCGTATCTACAGATAGATATTCTGTAATACATCCCTCCATTTGTGAAGCATTTTTTTTTTATTTATCTGACCTAAACTTTCATTAGTCAGTGCCAAAATTATCCAATCAAGAAACAATCGCTATTCCTCTTATTAGCTTATAGGGAAGGATAAACAATGCTTATCAGTTCCTCTGTACCGTGAACAATTTTAAAAAAGCCTTTGGAACAAGGCTTAAGCCAGCCATCTAATCGTGCTAACAACGTTTCTTTAATTTTAATTCAGGTGTTTATTTGATACATTTGAAGAAGACTTGGGAGAAGCTTCTTTTGGCTGCCAGGGCAATTGTGGCCATCGAGAATCCTGCAGACGTCTGCGCCATTTCGGCTAGGCCCCATGGCCAGCGGGCAGTCCTGAAATTCTCGGCGGCAACCGGGGCTACTTCGATCGCTGGCCGCTTCACACCCGGCACTTTCACGAACCAGATCCAGGCCGCTTTCCGGGAACCCAGGCTCCTCGTGGTGACCGACCCTCGATCTGACCACCAGCCCATCAGGGAGGCGTCGTTTGTGAACATCCCGGTGATCGCTTTCTGCAGCACTGACACTCCTTTACGGTACGTCGATATAGCAATACCGTGCAACAATAAGGTGAGTGATGCGAGTATTTTAAATATTGGTTAAAATCTATAAGTTGGGACCGTTTTTTCACCAAACTATGTCAAGTCGATGATACTTGACGCAAGTGGCTGCTGATGTAAACTATAATGTGAAGATGGGACAGTTAATATTTAACTGTTTAAAGTTTAATCTACATTTCACTTCCAACAAAGAACTTATTAACATAGTGTTTATAGGCTGTCATACTTTCTGTAAACTGCGAGACGTAATCGAGCGCACTACGCAGATAATGCAACGCTGTACAGGGTAGACCGTCGGGTGTAGGGCTGCCAAATCGGGCACATAATTACTTCTTGAATGGTAGGCGCTCACTAAAAAACGGTTTTTCGAAATTTTTATTAGATTTTTAATTAATTAAAAATTCATCTAAATTTTAACTTTACCTCAATAACTGTGAAGCATATTATCGCACAAAAACTATTTTTATATCACTTAAAAATTTAAAAAGTTAGCTCTTCAGTTATATTAATTTTATTCGCATGTAATTTTTCTTTAATTTTAATAAATTTTTCAAAATTAGTTTTAAACACTATTTGTAACAATGCTCTTTATTGTTGTAATGAAATTCAGACCATCTTTATTGGTCACCATATCTTTCGCTCGCATGCTTTTGCCAATGTTAAAAGTTACGATTATATATATATATATATATATAAACTGCTTTCATTGGAACTTCAAACAAGAATTTTTACTTTCGCTTTAATCAACATAAAGTTTAGGGGCTGGCATTCCTTCTGTAGATGGCGTGATATAAAAGTGGTTACGCACAGTATATAACGTCTGTTGCAATCAAGCCAAAAGTAGACAAGACATAAGAATCAAACCTAAAACATTAAGCTACGATTTTTCCGACTAGAGGCTCGAATCTCCTTTTTCCCCCATACAATCTGGATAATATTTGAAATATAGATATATTTATAGTATTAAATAGTAAATGGTGGCGGTGGTTCAAATATTACTTGATCTAGCATACCTAGCCAAATCCATGAGTCAAGGACTCATGATAAAGGGGAAGTGGGACTCTTTTGCTGTTCATAGCACTAAGGAGCACCTTAGATAGAAGGCTGATTTACCGTCAGTATAGGGGGATATGTTGTTTTCCTGAAGGATTTTCAAGGGAAATGGGTCCACATTTGTCTTGCTTCGAGGAAAACCTCCAGCTGCCAGCCGGACCGCAACAATCGATTCGTTGTCAAAACGCTCATCGATCTATCAGTGTTTGTTTAAAAAAATAATAATACTAGTTAAAGAGCTCAGCCAGAACTGTAGATCCATAATCTTCCACCGCTTCTTGTTCCTCAGCCATGCCAACTGTCACTGGTGGGCAAACGTTTTTTATGCCTTTATTTTTAGTTTTCTTTCAAAGTACGGGTTGTCCAGATTAAAGGTATCTTAAAGTAATAGTTTATACTGAGGCAGAACAACACATGGTTAGTTATAAATATCAAACACATTAAGAAGGGCATCTCTAGAATAATTAGTTCTGTAGATATCCAAACGGTAATATATCTCTTGAAGTTTAGTAGCACTTGAGGTGTTATTAGACGTTGGATCGGAAGAGGACACTGCACTGCTCGGCCTCCCAGACCTCGGAACATAAAGCTGTTTGAATTTTCTGCTTGAGGCTTCATTAACCGCTTAACTTGAAAACCCGAGAATACTCGGGATTTTAATTTTTACATGAACTTAAGCGCCCGAGAATACTCGTGTATCAGCAATAAAAAATTGGAAATTTTGGGCAATCTTTTACAAAATAATTGTTAAGGAGTCTAGATGATTGCTTACCTGCCAAATATTCGCAATTTGTTGATTTGAAGCAGCGCAGGAAGTTTAATTCCGTTAAGCTGCAAGATATCGGTTACCGTTTATGGTTTCAACGCAGCATATTCTATTTAAGGATCTTGCGCCAGAAAATCCAAATCGATTACCGTTTGAATGTTTGCAGAACCACTAATTTTGCTCACATTTAGCTTCATTTTAAGCTGCAAATAAAACAGGAGTTGTTGTCTTTAATGCAGTCTATAACAAATCATGAGCAGTTCTCGACCTTTGGGGCCTTTTAGCTCGAACATCAATTTACAGATGAAGATAAACATAAACTACCTGAAATAAAAATAGCAATAAACTATCGAATAGGAAAAACAAGTCTTTTTTATTGTTTAAGCATGCAACATTTCAAGTAATAGTTACTAAATCTATTAGTTATAAGTTCCCTTTAAGCTTTCCTCTGCAATAGAGGCGGGGCCGCGGTGACCTACTGGTAAGGTCTCGGCTTCGGAGCTGGAGTGTTCCAAACCCGATCCCACTGAAGATTTGCCGCGTATGTGGGCTTGGTGCACGCTAATTCTGACGTTGTGAGTCAAATGTCTTCCCATTGCTGTGATGCGGAAGTTTTGAGAGGGGAGGCAGCTCGGGTGTCATCCTCGTCATCTGACAGCGATTCAAAATTACGAGGTCGGTCCCAAACTAGCCCTCGTGTTGCTTCTAAATGGGACGTTAATATAACGAAAGGTAACTACTGCAAGGCAGGTTTCCGGAAGCCGCTGATTTGGACAATTTCAAATAACTAATGTAATATTTGTGGTAGCCACCTCACTAGTGACACAAATGGATGTAAGGGAGAGTTTAGATTGGTATGTGCTCTCTTAGACAAAATAAGGGTGATAATAATCGACACCAGCTGGAAAGAGGGAGGGGGGATAGACCAGTTAACAAATGCAGGTGCGAAATGTATTGCTAGAAAACACGCACCTCCCTGGAGTGATTAGAACTTTGCCTAGGCATACAAGTAAAGTATGAATACTCGGGAAGACGAGCGTAGTCAGAATTTAGGTCGCTGGGGCAAGTATAAAAATAGCATAAAGACTTTTCTCTTACAGTTATGACTCATTTTTCCTCTTTGATTCATTGACGCGGCAAAGTTTCAGTTTACTAGTGTTAATTTAGTTATATGGAACAGGACTTCTCTCTGTTTATTTCTGTTATAGTGACAAGTTACTTATATCAATATTAATGATAATTGAAATATTTTATAAATTAAAATAAATGTTTGTGTCCTGCATTCACTATTGAACTTTCTTAGGAAAGAGAATACGACATCTTAAGTACCTAAATGTCATCTGTGTAACTTACCTGAAATTACTTTTTGAGTGATATTTTATTTTTGTATCATCAAAATAGGCCTTTATACCCGGGGCATTTTTCTGTTATATTGCTGCGATATTAGGGTTTAATCGAATATGTGAATGATTACTCATTTGTAAATCTTCATATTTAATGCAAGAAAATACGTAAGTGTATCAAAGTCTCGCACTATGCCGTGGTGGCCTGATGGTTAAGCCTCGCCTTCCGGGGGTTCCAGTTTCCCCACCCGACTTTACCAAAGATCTGCCGTGTATGCAGGGCTGGTGCACTTAAATCATAAGTAGAGGATCAAATGTCTTTCCACTGTGAGGCTTGGAAGTTTGGAGGAGATGGTGACTTCTCGGAAGTTGTTGGCCTCTGTTCAACAAAGCCCTCATGTTGGTTCAAAATGGGGCATTAATATAACTAAACTAATCCAGGACTTGCTCTGTAGAGCGATAACAACAGCACAGGACTATATTTGCAGCGATAGTGGTCTGCAATTCTGAAGAGGCAGTGAGCCAAGAGACATCTCTGTGTTAACATCGGAAGTTGTTCGATTCATCATCAGTTCATCAGGATAATATGATCTAAATAAATTCAAACAACTCCACAGTGATCACAAAATCTCCGTAACAACAGCTCTTGATGTTAACATAACGAATGTCACATTTGGCACAATGCCTCAACAGATTACAGGCCACTATAATTTCAAACACTGTCCTGTGGTGCGATTTATTGGAGTTTTACAGGACTACTCTTGGAACTTTTTGATGCATCTAAGTACGTGGACTATTCATATCTCTGTTGATAAATGCATGCCTGTCTGATTTCAGGGCATTCACTGTATCGGCTTGATGTGGTGGATGCTGGCCAGGGAAGTTCTGCGCATGCGAGGAACCATCAGTCGAGAACTGAAATGGGACGTGATGGTGGAAAGGATCCAGGAAGTAAGCATTTATAGCTATAGAGAAACTCGTAAAAAATAGTTATTTTCAAAGTTTTCATCAATAAAGGGCAATATCATTCAACCGCCCCCCTTTATACTGCATAATTAAATTCAATTGCTCCCAGTTTTCTTCAGTAATTAGTGCTTAATCAGCGTTTCATGCTGAGTAACCACACAACGTAACCTCGATGTTTTCTTATGTTAGACTTGATGACACCTAAATTTCATCTACGATGTCTGAATCAACCATCATTGAGTTTGAAGAAGAGCCTGTACTAAAGTCTTGTCTTGTTATTACTTCTCACTTAAATGAAATACTACAAGGATTAGTGCCTCTTATGTTGTTGTGGCACAGATTAACTCTTTTTGCCTTTCGAATACGAAGTATAAGGTGGTCATAAATTATGGGACCATTTCAAAAATTTTAAAAAACCCTATAATGTAGCAACTTTGGTTGAAAAAAATGAGAGTAGCTCAAAAGGTTTTATTTTTTCAGATATGTGTAGCGCCGCCGCACTAAATCTGCAACAAATCAACGCAAATGTCAAAATTAGCTTGGCAGAATGCACGTATAGCATTGCGTCTACGTTCAGAAAGCAATCAGTTATAACAGTTCAAAGAATTATCTGGCTAGAGTATCGAAATTTCGGTCTCCAAGTAAGAAACCTCATCAACCGTTGGCATGAAATTAAAGGAACAGGAAATGCGCATCTGTGAGGGAGACTTTCATAGATTGCTCTACTAAGCAGCAATGGGTTTCTTGCGGAGACAATCAGTCGTCTCTAACGAATGAACTTTTTAACAATTGATTTGAACTAGAGATGTGCCAAACTTGCAGCAGAAGGCACGTCTCTGGTTCCCTTTCAGTTTTGTCATTTGCGTTGGATTGCGTAGATTTAGTGCTCTCCCGTAACGTTGCCTGAAAATTTTTTTTGAGCTACTTCTCATTAAAAAAAGAAGTTTACTGATTATAGGTTCTATTAATTTTGAATTGGGTCTCACAATTTGATTTCCTGTATACAAAGAAAAAATATTGTAATCGTCAAAAAATTAGACCTAGAGCTTTGGATGAATCTTCACTTTGTATATCCTCTCCGAGTCCGAAAAGTACATTTTTAGATTTATGTCTGTCGGTGTGTCTGTGAACACGATAACTGGAAAACGGAAAGAACTTGATGACTAATTTGTTTTTACACATCAAAATATTAGATTTTTCGTCCTAATCTATCCCTCAGGCGGCGTCCTGGTCATCTGACGAAGCTCGTCAGAAAATGGCCCACAAGTTGGTCCAAAACCAGATGTTAACGCAACTAACCATTCTGACAAACTAGTTACGCTAGATAATTTCATTTTGAAGACTGTTTGATAATTGGAAGCTCGAGAATAGGGTATTAAACCTATTTTATATGAATTTTTTAGGTTATGTGAATTTTGGTTTGATTTAGTTATGCTATAACCAATTTAATTCCACATCCAATTGTCTTTTTTAAAAAAATCCTTATAGGCTGAAAAAGAAGAAGCTTTGTTGCAAGTTGAAAGACCTGCTGTTGAAGTTACTGATTACCAGGTAACCGACAAGTGGACGAGCGAACCTACTACTACTGCTGCTGTTCCAGATGTGTCAGACGTAAGTTCTGTTTTTAAATCCAGGTGATGGGCTCTAATCCCACTTGGTTTAGCATGCCTAGCCATGTCAGTGAATCAAGAACTGAGGAATAAAAGTGGACAGTGTTATAAGTACCAAAAGCGAAAATGTTGGAAGGTAACAAAAACATGCTCTTTTGATCTACTTGGAGGACTGCCAAGGCAATTTTCACGTTTACTACGCAATAAAGCATTGTTCATTTTGGGACTTTAACGTGAAAAACGGTGTTTGATTTTTGCACTTGCATCGTTTACCACTTTTAGTCTTCAACTCGTGATAAAGGGAAAGTATGACATCTTCTATTGATAAAATTTTTATTGTGGTTCCGTCAGCTTCCAATGAACCATTTTCCACTTTATTATACTAATTGTAAAGTACTTTTTGTTGAAGTGGAGTTGGAGTACAGTGCCCAATATCACATTCACAAAGGACGAAATGTCCCATCTCCAAAATCAAATGCACCAAATGGTTCACATTTCTAATCATGAAGTGTATAACAAGTTTGTCATTACTTCTTCAGAAAAGTTTGGGAGATAAAATAATAAACATGTTGGAGTCTATCTAATTGGAAGTTTTCATGACTGATACTTTCTGGTATACAAAGAGAAAGTATTGTTAATCGTCAAAAAATTCGACCACGAGTTTTTGATGAATCTCTACATTCTAGACTCCCCTGAGTCCCCATATAATCATTTTCGGAATTATGTCTGTCAGCCTGTGAGCACGATAACTCACACGCAACGAGTTACACGGATGATATTTGAGGTTTGATTTTAGCATCAAGTTTGTAGATTTCTATCAAAATTTGGACAAATTCCTTCCTTCCATGGAAAATCTGTCTGTTGTTGCTTGTGCATGTGAACAAGATAACTCGGAAAGCAAAAAAAAAACCGAGATTGATGAAAATTAACATTTGGTTTTACCAGTAGAATTGCAGATCTGCAACTTTGAGCGAATTCTGTCGGTCTATATATTCGCGTATAGGTGAACGCAATAACTCAAAAACGTAACGGCATGATGAAATTCGGTCTTCTCATCAAAGTCAAATCAAGTACCACATTTAGATTTAATCAGTCAAAAGGAAGTTCACAACGCATACTGTTTTTCTTTTTCTTTCTTCATTATACTAAAGCACAAAATGCACCAGATTGTATCAGTATATGAGAAATTGTGGGAGGAGCGGGGAGCTGGTTTATTCCAATATGTACCAACAGCGAGTTCAGATCTTTGTTAACATGCTGGAATAAATTCCCAGGAGGAGTTCCGGAATTTCGGTCCGAGCATACGGAAGAGTCGCCGAATTTGGACCACTTGAGCATTTTTTAATGTACTGTGACAGAGAAATATTTTTAATGAGAAACAAGTACAGTATACTTTCTCTAATCCAACACATATGGGAGCGGACACCTATCGGATTATAGAGAGTGTCTGGATTATGGAGGGTCAATAGAAAAATCGTGTACTGAAAGGCGGAAAGGTTTCAAGTTTTAAGAGGAAAGAATGACTCTTTACTAACTAAAGTGTTCCAACAAGTGCGTCGGACTAGTGGGAGTGTCGGAGTAACGAGTGTCGGATTAGAGAGAGTCTACTGTAGTATTTTCTTTTTTTTTGATTATCTTCAAAGCAAAATAATTTACCTTTCCTATAAAATAAATTTTACAGTAGGAGGGGGGGGGATAGCGTAGAAAATTGTCATTTGTCCAGTCAAGGAAACCTGTTGTCCAAATTGTACCAACCATTTCTTTAAGCCCAATTAAAGCAAAAAAAAATTTTATTCTCAAATTCACACCAATACACAAGGCATGAACCCAAGTATGGCATTTCATGCATTGTATCATTTATTTTCCTCACAAATGATGTTTTGTTATTTTTGATCCAACATTTGATGGCTTTAGTGCAATTTTGTTTTGCTTCGATTTGTTCCACTTCCAATTTTTGAGAACTCTACTAGCATTGAAAACTGTTTTCTGAGTTATTCCTCTAGTTTAAGATAATAATCCTATTGATTTAAACGGTCCAATTCTGGCAACCGTTTGTGGTGCTATCTATAGGCAACTTTTAGACAACAACAAAAAAAATCCCCTAACCTTATTTTTAAACCATTTTAATAAATTACAGTAAACTGTAGCCAAAAAGTTTCCTATCTGAGGATATAATAACATATTTTACTTCTTACTTTAAAACAGAGTAAGGATTTTTACCTTCCGTTAAAATAATTAATGGATAATATCTAAAACTTTGTTCTCTAACTGTTACCAAGTAGCGCTTTCAACTAAAAAGGATTTCTACACGACATTTACATCGTTACAACGTTAATAACCCAAATAATTAAAAGAATGCAGTTATGATACCAGTCCAATTTAGGCGTTGGTACAAATTCGGTGACTCTTCCCCTTACGTGTATTAACATATTATAAAGTTCAACATATCACATTTTCAGCATGCTTCATCTATGGATGTATTTTAGGTAGAAACTTTAAAACGCTGAAGTTTGCTTTCATTACATTCGCTAACATTAACATACTTTTATTTTCAGTGGAGTGCTGAACCGGCTGCGATGTACGCTTCCACTGCGGTAACAGAAGATTGGTCGGCTTCGGTGGGCGAATGGTCAGAAACTGTCCCTGTCCCTGTACCGAAGACCAGCACCGCAAAATCTAGTCCAAAACCGAAAGAAGACTGGAGTGAGACCCCTGAAGAGTGGGGAGGAGCATCAGAAGATTGGGGCGATTCTGGATGGTCGTGAGTGAAAGATGGCGATTGAATAAAGAAATGCTTCCCATTTTTGGTATTCGCTTGAGTTCCGTGGTTCTTCACTGTGTTTCATTATTAGTGTGGTATAATATAATGCATATTGAACCAAGAAAAACTCGCATTTTGTGGGAATAACAAATCGTTTTTAAAGGGACATCTCTTGGTTTGTTGGAGAACAAACATGATTCTGCAGCAAACTTAAGTGCGTCCCGTTAAAACGTTTCCAGAATAATTTTTTCCCTCGCAGCAGCGTAAATCTCCACACATTTCCAAAATTACTCAGAACACTATTTTGAATTTAAAAAATCATTCACATTTCCTGTCTATGCTAAGATGCAAAACGCTGGCGCATATTGGAAATGTGTGATATGTGCACATGCAGGAGCCAAATATGACCAAATTGAAAAATGATTAGATACAGCACAAACACATAAATTCAACGTGAATAACTCTATGGTGTTAGATGACCTCTTACAATAGGGGCAACGACTAGACATACTTTTAGTTATGCTATGTATCGTGCTGCAAATAATTTTTTTCTTCAATAAGTGCGAATCGTATTTCGCCTAGTTAACATTTTAGTGAATCGAAACTAAATTCTAGCATTCATTAACAAAGGTAGACTGCGAAATAAAAACAAGTAAACTTTACACTTCGCTTTCCTCGTCTAACAATATGGCACAAATATCCATTTTCTTTGGCTCAGTAAACTCCTTCACCTTCATTCTCTTGAACATTTGCATGCACTATAATATCTTACCATTTTGTGGGTTCAGTGTTTCTTCCTTTTGATCAAAACAGCATTTGGGCTCGAGTTTTTAAACATTTGCATATATTATTGGGAGTAAGGTATAAAGGAAGGCCTAAAAATAAATTTTAACTTTCTTATAATTTAGGAAAATTAAATTTAAAAAAACCAAATGTTTAATTTCTTTTTCTAAAAAAAAATATCCACTCCAAGTGTATAGGGTTAAAACGTATATAAGTAAAGCTTATTTAGTTTTCAAATTAAGGGCACATAATTTCATTAAATGGAAGATTTGCATATAAATATGCATTTAGTTCTTCTCATAGCGACTCGAACATTTTTGGTACAAGATTAACCAAACAAGTTTTTTATGTCTTATAGTGGTTATCAAATGTAGCAGTGCTTTAGAAGATGATACCCTGCAGTCCAACATTAGTGAGGAATTAGAAGATACAGCTAAGGCATCAAAACGGGAGAAAAGATACTCCCATATCATAATGATTTGGCAAAATATAAACAGAGATAGCAGTATTTTAATAATTGCAACTGTTGATGGTTTGATTTAACTTTTTTTTAAAGTAATGATTTTTCGCTTGTCTACGATTTAAGTTGTTTCATTTCGCTTTTTCTATTTCAATCTTATCATGCATTTGGTTGTTTTTAACTTGGTTTTTTAAAAAAAGTTTTCACCACAGAAGTTCGCTACGAAAAGTTTTGTTAACTACAATGCTTTATTAACCATGCATTTGGACATCGTGGCAGAATATGGCTCACCCCAACTATCACATGAATCTCCTAATGGTTTTTGTTTTGAGCAACATTTCTATATACAGATAGAAAGCCGCCCCATGTCCCTGTGCCTACAACCATTACGGCTGCTGAACCAGTTGGATAGACATGGGACGGAGAAAACAAACCAATTCCCCACAGGGCCCCCGAGGCCCTATGCTGAAGACCTCCCCCTATGAACTTTATTGAACAAATTAATGAAATACAATTTTTGCATTATTAATTATAGATAGTTGAACATTTATGTTAAGGAAATGGGATATAAGCTTTACTACGACATTAATAGTGATGCATTACTACTGCATTTCTATGTACAAGAGAACCTCTATTATTCGAGCTGAGTGAGATCTCACCACCTCGGATAATCGATAACTCGGTTAATAGAGATTAAATCATGACTTCTTTTTCTTTCGACAACGTTTCTTAATATTATTTACAGGGGGTTGCCAATATAATGTGGACACTTTAAAATTTGAATATTTTTTCGAATATCTCTTGAAAATCTGCACATGCAAAGATTAGGCTTGAACTCGCATTTTACAGTGAAGATTCGATCACGAGAGTATTTAGGGGACCGACGAGAAAGTGATGACAAAAAAAAATCGACTTATCCCGTTTCAAAGAAAGCTGATAACGAGATGAAACTTTCATCAATGGTTATGTTGGATGTGCATAATATTTACATGAATTTTCGTAAACATATAACGGATATTTGGTTTCTTTAAAAAATACCAGATTTTTTCCACGTGTTTTTTTGCTTATAACTTGCAGAGTTTTAAACTAAATTGTATGGAACTTACAGAATACGTGACAATATGTTAGAGAAGCATTGTATTAAAATTTAAAGTAAATACTTTAACTATTAAAGAAAATATGAGTATTTTTAGTAAATGATTTTTAACGGTGCATGTTCGAAATGCAGCGTAATTTTACGCTCATGACATAAGAGCCAGATATATAAGGCAGCTTATATGAAAATTCCAGTTCAATACCATTAGTATTCAGAAAGATATCTGCATTGCAACTTGGTGATTTTCGGTACACTCTAAGAGAAGGTAAATGATGAGGGTTCTTGCACAAACTGATATTTTTTAAACTTGAAACTTCGAATACTAATCATCTAACTGTAATTTAAATTGTTTATTCAACTTGTAAGTATACATGAGTGTTCAGGATATTCAAATTTCATTAATATTCAATATACTGTTACCAATGGTAAATTGATATATATTTCTTTTTAGTGTTGTAACCAAAAGGGTCTTTATAGTGCATATGTCTGAGCTGAAATTCATTTCTTTGTTAGTTTAAAATTTAGAACTCCGACACCAGCCAGCTCTTTTTCATAAGTTTACTTTTATTACATTCCCAAAACGCAAAATATAGCATCCAAAACAGGTAAACATTCAAATTATCAGGTCTATTACGAATATTTATTTATTCGTTTTTGGGGTCCAAAAAATATGCTAATTTCTTTGAATCCCAACGGATTGACTTGCCAGACTTCGTACCACACAGAGGCTCTGCTCTTAAGCAGGCCATTCACATCTGTTCCAAAATGGAATTTTTTGAACACGGGAAAGAAAAAGCAATCGTCAAGGTCGAAAACCTATGAAATTTGGAATAAATGATTCGAAACAATGGAATTCAAACGAACTCAAAATTCAAGACTCAATCCGCCAATTCCAATTTGGGATCTCGATGCGAGGCTATCGGAAAAACAAAGGATCTGCCTACATTGGCACCTCGCGACGAGGGTAGAAAGGAAACTCGAATTCTCCCGTGTGGTGGAGAAGAGGAGTATGAGTGGGTAGAATTCTGCGACTTTGAACCTTGTCTCAGAATAAACTTCGGAACATCCGTAAATGCTTTGCCTAATTTTTCGGCAAAAATGGGTGGGGAAAAAATCAGTCTTAAGCAGGCTATTCACATCTTTTCCAAAATGAAATTTTTGGAACACGGGGAGGAAAAAGCAATCGTCAGTTTTTAAAACCGATGGAAATTGGCATACCGGAATGGCAAAGCTGGAATTCCAACGAATTCAAAATCCAACATTTTATGCGCCGATTCCAATTTGGGGCCTCGATGCGAGGGTAGCGGCACATCAGCGGATCTGCTTAGATTGGAACCTCGCGACGAGGCTAGAAAATCGGAAATCCGCCGTGTGAGGGAGGAGAAATAGGGGGATCGAAGAGCGGTGGTAGCGCATTTTGGAGCCTCTGTGAATGGCTTGCCTCATTTTTCGACTTGAATGGGTGGAAAAAATCAGTCTTGAGACAAATGGAATAAAGTACAGATGAATGTCCAGCTTTAGGACAAATGGCATAGCTAGCTTTCTCGTGAATGCCCAGTTTTATAGACTATAATGTTCGTAGACTGATAGTGAGCGTGAGCATGTTCTTGGGGTGGAGTGCCCGCATTTGTCGCAGAACGGGATTTAAAATGCAGTTTAATTATCTTCTTCCAGAGTTAACTGTGGCAAACAGAAGCAAAAATTATAAGTGGAAGCTGAAGTGTGTGGTAGCCTCTGAAATAGTGCTTTAATACCTTTATAACTTAGAAAATTAAAAATTGCAGGTTACAATAATGATACATAAAAAGAAGACTAAATCAAGTTATTCTTTTCAGTTGGAACAATAATTTCTGCAAACTCATTCATTTGAATATATCGAGAAGTTTTTAGTAGCATTTATTATAATCGAAGCTTTAGAATGAATAAAACCTGTTTTACTTCTTCACCTACATTAAAATCAATTCCAAATCTTTTCAAAAAAGCTTTCCTTTAGAACTGAATCCGTACAATGTTTTTAAAGTATTTATGTCGTGTTTATCTTGATACTAATGGCATTTTTATTGTCTTTCTTTTTTCAAAGTGCTACTGATAAATATTTACAATTCTTCGAAAACAAATCAATATATTTTGTTATCACGCATCGTTTGCTATGAGTAAATTAGCTTACTTAAATTGAAAATTATTCCTTTTTGGATAGGAATCGTACATTCTTTTTAATAGTACACAAAAATTTTACTCTGCGGCCTTCTCCCTACTAAGAAATTTTCAAAATTCTGTTAAAAATAAGTCTGTAAGTTATCAAGTTGAAATTTTTAAAAATGCTTTTAGTAATATAATTACTTTCAAAATTATTTTCTAAGAAGCATATAGATTCATATATAGCCTTATAGAGGCTGAATTGACATTCGAGACACAAGTGATTAGCTCATTAAAAATGAAATTGGACCAATGAACTGTACTTTTTGGAGTTTTATACGCTTTGGGAATTCCAAGACTGATTAAACATTGAAAGAGGAAGATATTGATGATATAATGCGTGATATCTGTAATTATTAGGTGCATTTTCGTGCCATATAGTTTAATATGGAATACCCATATGTTGGTAACGGGATGCAAAAAGTTCCGCTGCTCAAAACTGATGATATCTTACATAATGCCTGAACTATCAATTATTACGATTCTATACTTCACATACCTAAGAAGAAAGCGTATTAGATACTTATTGAAAACGATTAAAATTCTGAATAAAAAACATCAGACTAAGTTAACAAAATATCAGTGTTTATTAAACTTTATTACAATGTTTTTCTTTATTATTTGTCCACTTCTTGTTGTTATAATCCTCAATGCGCTGTTCAGGAACGCAAAATAAGTGTGAAGATTTGACATTTCTTTTTAACATACATTTAAGTTTTTCCGCTGAAGTAATATTTCTTACGCATTTTATGATATTTACAAGAATTACAAAAGATGTCATTCATATTCTTCTAACTTTGTTTTACATTCACTTATGTTTGATTTTGAATAATTTAGCAAAGCAAAAGGCAGAACAGTTGGATGTCACCAGCAAGCAATGTGCTTCTCAAACTCTCATTGCAAATTATAGCATTTTGCACAAATTAGTTACTTTGATAGAATCAACATTATCACTTCAAGTGTTTTGACTCATGGTTTTTCAATTCATTGTTGTATTTTTAATGTTATGAGAAATTCTCGGATATTATGTTTTCACAAATTCGATTTTTTACTACGTATATTTCACGTTTGCAATATTGCCCAGTATTTCATTCTTTGCGACGATATTCTTCGTTTCTCGAGGGAATAAAACGGATGAAAAGTGGAGATATAAAGTGGAATGCTCCGATTTTAACCTGAGCTGGAAGAATAAAACGAAAGAACTCGATGAATATATAACAAGATTCTTGCAATCACAAGGCGCCATTTAGTTCTCACAGTTTGGGATGGCTTTCACTTAACAAGAGGTCTTCTATTTACTTCTGTCGGAATTTTAATAACTTATAATTTAATAATTTTACAAATAGATACGCAACCGAAAGTAACTTCTTGATATAAAAGTTTGTTACCAATATCCGAAAACTGAAACGAACTACATAAATAAAACTGGCAAAAATGTTCCTGAACATATCATTCTAAACATTGCCCGAAAGAAAGCATAAAATAATTCACTACATCACTATTTCTTTATCGGTTCCAGAACAAGAATTAAAAGTGAATAAACATAAATAATTTTAGGAACCCCGATATTCCTTCTTGAATTTCCACAAAGATTTTTTTTTCTTTCGAACTCATGCATTCTTCATATTTTGCCTCATCTACCATCCTATTGGTTCGCCAAGGAGAGCCATTGCTTAGCCATTTTCAACACGAATCTAACTAACTTGTCCAACTGATAAAGAAAGACAAGTTCATTTTCAGTGAATAATAAAATATGAAATTCAGGAGGTATCTGCAGGACCGGATTTACACATTTCTACGCCCTAGGCCAAAACATATTCTGCGCCCCTTCCCTCTCAAAAGAGTATTTAGAGTTTATTTTTGAAACATATAAGCACTTTATACAATATTTGTAATCTTCTTTTCTTGCTTCATTTCTTGAAATCGTCTGAAATAATAGATCTTCACGTTCGGCTTTTATCCATGAATAGATTTGAAGGGTTATTGAAGTAGACAGATCTTTCTAAATCTCTTTCAATGCAAATAAGTTCAAAGGTAAGAGACGATAAGGTCCACAGAAGGCAAAAAATGTATAGCTCAAGATATTTAATGTAACGAAAGTAAATTTTAAACACATTTTATATCACCTTTTGAAAATAACACTAAAAATGGTTACATATTTGGTTGTTATTTCTTCTGTACATGCGCTCTCTGATGGCTGTGCCCAAGGCAATGGTCTAGGGTGGCCCTAGGGGAAATTTGGCCCTGGGTATCTGAGAACTTTTATCAGTTTTTTTAACAAATGAAATTTTTTTAAAAAGTGATTCCTGGACATCAAAATTTTTGCACCTCCTTCAAAGTTGTGGAGCTAATCTTTAAGAAGTTTACGAAATATTCTCTACCCGTTTTTTTTTGTGCGTGGGTGTGCGTTCGTTTATCCAAATTTTCATAACGGAAGCGTTAGCTTCTGTTTCTTGGACTTATAGCTAGACCATTCGCTGAAGCTCATCTTCTGAGAATTCTGCAAGCTAGAAATTTCGTTAGTTTTATTTTGTAGGATTCATCTTAGTATCGATAAACGATAATGGATTAGTCGATACTGTTGCGAAGGCAGCTTCTATTTCTCTGCAATGGGCAATCCATTACATTGATTCGAAAAAAAATCCTATCACGTTTATTCACTATAGCAAGAATCGTGGAATCTGCAAACCCAATCCATGACAGACATCGTTCTCTTAAAAACTCAAATTTAGGTCATGATGTTAAATGGAATCGATTTCCCTTTCGTTATATTCTCTTTACATCCATTAACATCTTTTATTCGACTAATGGTGTTCAAACATGCATTATATGCCATGTCGATTACTTTTTTTTAGTGCTCCCTTTTTACTACCAAATGGGCACTCCAATTTGAGACAGTCTGAGTTGAATTCTTTTGTTCTTTTACTGCAACCTAAAATTAGTTGAATCTCTTTTAACTCACTCCTAGTCCTTATTCTAAGCGGCTTCGAGAGGCAGACTTAGAATGCTCTTTAACTAAATTTCCGGTTTTCACTTTGTCCCGTTTTACACTAAGGTTGAGGAAAATTGCATAGGCACTGACCACTGACCACTGACCAGGGCCTCCCGCACTGACACTCAAACGAATATCTAAGTCAAGCGAACTCCCTTTTCTATAACTAACGTTTACGATTGTTTGTTCATTGTTTTTAAACATAAGACTTGGTGGGAGAACATTAAAAAATTCTAAAGGCCATCGGCTTTTTTTGTCCATTTCATTTAGATTGCATAAATTTTGCACATATCATAACTTCCCAGGTAGCATGTACACTTGCAGCAGGTTTGATTTTTCTTGATATTAGCTTGTCATGACAAACTTGATGTGGTAACTTTGCAGCAAACTTCCTGCAAAGTAACAAAGCATAATCGACCAACCCACTTGCAAAACAGGTTTGCTGTGAAGTTTTTATGACAAGCTTCACACCACGATTGCAAAACAAGTTTGCTGCAAAGATGATACAACACACTTACAGATAATCTTTGTCTCTGTTTTAAAAAACATCCGATTTTTAATAGCATCTCCTAGACAGCCCTTCTTTTTACTAATTCAATAAATCAATGATAATTCGTAAAAAAAAAAAAACTTTTTTACAAAAAAAAATTAAAAAATTCTCCATCTTTTTACTAAATATAGAACTCGCACTTTAAAGAAAACTATATCGCCTTTTTCTTAATGTTGAAATTTTAACGTTCATAAACAAAATTAAACCTAAACAAGTCAATGTTTGTTGAAAAATAACTTACATTCTGTCCCATTTTAAAAGTAATTACTTTTGAACCCTAATTTCATAATTTATTCCACTAGCAAAACGTAGTTATTAGCGAAAATCGCCCTCTCTTCAAATCATATTCTCAACTCAAAATTTAAAAAAGTAATGAAATCAAGAAAACAGTTTAAAATAAATCGCAGATGCACGATCTATTAGCGCAATCTATCTTCTCCTCTTAGAGGCTAGCTGGCCGAATGGTTAAGACGGCAGATTTAGGGAGCTGGATGTCGGGGGCTCGCATCCGAGGCTGCCCTCGTACTCTGCTTCTGTCATAGTTTACAATGAGTTTGACGCGTGGTGACTAACTCGTTTGCGTTAACTTGTTTCAAGCTTGCACTCTTGCCGTGTTAATCTTGCAGATTTGCCGAGCAAGATTGCTGCAAACTAAATTGCTATCTGGGCTGAGTATATCTTTTCGTATCACTCTTTTTTGTTCTTTAGATCCGATTTGTTTCATCACAATGACTTAAAATTTACCATTTGCTCTTAACTTTTACCATATGTGTGAAGTTGCTGTTCCGGATCTGGAACTTAAGCCATAAAATTTGAATTAATAACGATTAAGGTTTCCTTAAAAAAAACTTGCAGTGCGGTTTAAATCTGCCAAATTAGTAATGCGTCAACCTTGAAACTGATAATATCGGTGACTGTTGAATTGCAACAAAAATGAGCAGCATTTTCTTGAATGTGATATGGTGCTGTTTAATTTAGTATAAGATTGATATTTCTCGATAGACCAGCTATTTTTACGAGGTATTTAAGCCAAACTGAAAAAAATCAAAAATCGAAGATGGCGACGCAAGCACATCAACAACCACCACGGAGGGCTTTCCGTATCTTCAACAGGGGCACTCATCTAATATGTATTACCATTTTTCAAAATTACACGTTTTAATGTTTTTTCACCTATTCGTTATAAATCTGTTAAAAATGGTAAACAGCCTCAAAGTCGAAGAAACGTCTTTCCAGCTAAACATAACTTGCCCAAATCTAGCTAACGGCGGACTCGATTTCATGTTAGATAACAACTGGTTGATTTGGTCAATCTTAAACGAACTTTAGTTTTACCTTCTTTTAAAACAGTAATTGAGCAGAAATTACATGCTTATCCAAGACTTACAAAGCCGTATTTCAAAGAAATAGAGATGGTGACCTCATACATTGCACAGGCTTCTACAACAACTACTACCTTACAGAAAGCAAATAAATTACAACTATATACACAACCAATTAAATAGAATAAATATATTTGTAATTAAACACTGATGCATTTCAAGAGCAGAAACCCCATTACTTCTTATTTTTAAGGTGACCAGGGACGTGGCCAACATCTCACTTCTGAGGCGGTGTGAGACAGTAAAATTGCCGACTTTAGTGGTCAACTTTGCCGACTTAAAAAAGCAAACATTTTCATGTTGTCTAATATGCAAGCTTACTCATTGAGAAGTTTAATACATTTTTTATTAACTTTCTTTTTAACTGATAATTGGAAAATTGTATTGCATTCAGGATTTAGAGCTGTACCATAAACGATCAATGAGCTTAGAAAATAGTGAGAGAACAGGACAAATAATTTATATTATATATATAAAGAAAACAAATTTCATGAATGAAAATAAAACAAAAAAATTATATCAAAATAAAAAAAAAATTATCAGAAAACGATAAATCTTATGAGAATTTTCTTTAAAGCAAATTTTGGTCTTAACTTCATTTTACGGAACTTTAATTAAGACCACTTGTTTACAAAATCGCGAATGCCCAGTATATTTCATCATGTCTTTTAAAGAAAAGAGCAACATTAATTAATTCAAATGCTCATCGTTCATGTTAGCTTGAATATGGTGGAAAATCATCTTCAATATACTAAAATATCTTTTGCAAGGTTCAGAATGAGACGAACAACTTTGAAACTTAAAGGTAGAACATTTCATAATTTAAATTCTGCTTTTGAAATATAAACAAAAATTGAGCATTTTTCACTGTATTTAGAAGTATTTGCAATGAAACACGTAGAGATTCTTATTCTTCTGAAAAAAAATTCTGAATGAGATTCTACTATTTATCGATTCATTTAACTAATTATTTCTCTTTATTGGAAATGACAAAAAAAGTTTCAAACACTGAAGATATAGAATAAATTTTCTCGTGATTCATACAGAGACAAATTTTACGAGCGCATCATTATGTATAATATTTCCATACAGCATGAAAAATTTTAGAACTCCTTCCCTAATACAGTACACTTAAAAAGAGATTTTACGAACTAACATGCAATTTTCTATGATTATTAG
This sequence comes from Araneus ventricosus, assembly GCA_013235015.1. NCBI lineage: Eukaryota > Metazoa > Arthropoda > Arachnida > Araneae > Araneidae > Araneus > Araneus ventricosus. The sequence goes on along the minus strand of BGPR01010994.1, from coordinate 7,939 downwards.
AAAGCGTTGTAATTATTGAGATAAGTATTTAAAAAATAATCATTACAAGCTGCATGGCCCGGCGTTGCACGGGCAATCTTGAATAATGGGATATTCCCAGGCGGAGAGAAGCGAGATCACGTGAGGCCTTGGGATCCATTTTTTTTTTTTTTTCATATGCCCGGTTCCGTTATGTTTCAACAAATATTGTCACTTACTTTCCCCAACAAATGTAAATATTCTTTCAAATATAGTCTTTTTATTACTAATTTTCATATGCCCGCCTCCTGTTTATTTTTTTTACACATATTGTCGCTAACGTAAACGTTACGTTCCCCACAAAACGTAAAAATTCCTTTGAATCCTATATTGTTTAATTAAAATTTTTAAATCCAACCTTTTAATTACCTTATAGTTAATAACCCAGCGTTTCTCGGAATCTACATTTTTTCAAATGCCCGCCTCTGTTTTTTCCCCTACAAGTATTGTCACTAAGCTTCCCCAACAAACGTAAATCTGTTTAGAATCCTCTCTTGTTGGATTAAAACTTTCAGTTCTAGCCTTTTTACTACCTTTGAAAGCAAAGAACCTGAATGAAAACGCTGGAATTCTATATATGTTTTAAATTAAAATAGATTAGCATGATATTTGTTTTGCAAAAGAAAAATGAAACTTAGAAAAAAACAGAAACGAGAAATGATTTAATAGTACACCAAACTGATAAATTAAAAATATCAGAAAACATATATTTTCTTCTTGCCCGTATTTGAATAATAAGAAAAAATGACAAATGATTGAATATTTTCTCTCATCAAACGTAAATGTATGAAACATCTAACATAAAAAATGAAAGCAAAATGGAAAACGATTTTTTTCAATTACATAACCAAAACACAGAAGTCTGCTCAAAAGAAATACCCAACTTCCGTTAAATAAATAAAAAAATGCAAAACGCATGACGAAAACTGAATAATAATCCGTGAATAACTCACCATGCTGCCAATAATGATGGCACGTCAAATCATTCATTTTAAGTTTTAATTAATATCTTTTAACTAATTATAATTTCGAACTAAATAGTCGAAATGATCCCTTGATTTATTTTCCATCTTGGTACGGCTAGTTTCAGATTTAGTGGTCCGATTTTCCGGCGCAAGATCATCTCCAACGGGGGGGGTCACAAGTTTTTCAATTTAGTCAACTTCCAAAAATAACAGATAATAATTATATTTATCTAAAGGTATCATAAATTAGGAATTTGAATTTGTTACAATTTATTTGAATAATGAGCTAACTGTCGTGCAGTAAGAATTTCTGACTGAATGACAAGCATAATATAAAATGAAGAATTATGAAATAAATCTTAGGAAATTATTCATGTACATGATATTGAAAAAATTTGCGATTATTTTCTAAAACTATAACAAAATAAAATAGAGCAAGCAAAAATAATTATTAACAAATTTTAAACCATAAATGAGCAATTCTTCCATTTCTACTAATAATAATAAAGGAGAATGTGTGTTTGTGTATTGGTTCTCCAGGCAGACTGGTTGGACCTAGAGCTACGAAATTTCACTACTTTGGAGGGTGGAATGTGCACCCGAGCCCTTTTTCTGAAATTTTATTAGAATTTAATTAATTAAAAATTGCTTAGAAATTTTATGATTCCATTAATAACTTTCGAAAATATAGCACGAAAATCCTTTTACACCATCTGAAAAGTTCCCAAAATTACCTTTTCGGATATTTTATATGAAAGCTCACGATCCTAGATACATCGTCAATGGTCAGCCCATCCTCAATTCTTCCATTTTCGAGAAAAATAGCAAAACACTTCCGCTGGACCGATTTTACTAATTCATCCTCACTTTGCAAGCATAGCTAAATCAGAATGCTCCATTTTTTTTGCGCAAGTTAAATAGTACTTTGATCAGTGCCACACCATCTGAAAATTTAAAACCATCTTTTAATTGATATTAGAAGATGTTTTTTCTCTCAATTTTGATAATTTGTAAAAATATTTTTAGCAATTAATTTAAAAAAGTACTTTTCATTGCTTTAAATCTGATTCAAATCGTGCCAACAATATTTAATCTCCGTGTTTCACCATTATTGAAAGCTATAAGGTACAACTTCATGTTAATTTTTTTCATCAATTTTTCTGTTAAACTGTAAACGAAGTCCTCCTAAGGTAATAATATATTGGAAACATATTTAGTAAGATTCAATGATTATGGTTGGGTTAGGATCTTTCATCAGTATGTTTTAATCCAGCCAGCATACTCAAGTATTTTGCATAAGAATAAAAGGGCGACGATGTGCAATTTGATGTTAAATGCACATGCAGCTACTTCTGATTCCATTATGGACGTTCATGTAGACAATGAACAAAACAGATGTAAAGTACTACTAAAAGAACATCAAGTGAAGTGTCTATAATAATTTGAAGTTTAAAATTGCTTTATTAAGGGAACTAGAAAATCAAATTATGCACATGATGTGACGTTTATCCTCCAAATTCGTATCCTCCTAAAATTATTAGTTTAGATCTTTATAGTTGATTTCAAAAATAAGCTAGTTCCGAATAATACAAAAGAATTTATTTACAATATATTCACAATATCGAAATGACAAATATAAGCTATTAGTCATAGATGGTGAGCTTTATATTTTTTAATTAAATATCTACGTCTGCTACAGATATGCTTGTTGATTGCCAAAAATTATTAAAAGGAGTGACTTATCTGTGACATAGGAGCGCAGTCGTGGGGGCGCGATCACAAATGGCATGTCATTATCATCCGCTGGCGTCGTTCTTGATTTCACTTTTATCTCATCCCAAACAATGTTCATCCTTCTTCGTTGCATACCAACATCCCTTCTGTCTTTCTTTTATTCACTTTTCGTCCTCCTCAAAAATCTGCTAACTTCCAGCATCAATGAAATTTAATAACTTAATTTCTTTCATAAAACTAATTTTCGTCGATCCAATGGTGAGCATTGAATTATAATTTTTTGATTTCATATTCTTTCTTTGGTTATTTTAAAGTCCCGCAACCTAATAATTGAACGATAGCGAGGCATGTCCTGCGGCTCTAATAATCTTGCTCTATTTTCCAAAGTCGTTAGAGCTGAAAGCCTCATAATGGCATGGCGTCGCGACCATACTACAAATTCTTTTTCAGAATTGAATCAGCACCTGAAAAGGCAAAATTAACTCTTTAATGACCAAAATCCTGGTTAGAGTCCGAAATTCATTCTTCTCTCACATGAAATGAATGATTTAATTTACATTGATTTCCAGTGTTGTTTTTGAGCGTATGAATTTTTTCTTCTTTCTTCCTCAATTTTCTCTTATAAAAATGTCCAAAGTCGGAGAGACAAAAGGAAGAATTTCATGAAGTTGAACGCGCGACAAACCCGACTGTTCAGAGAGGTTTCTGAATGGCCGTTAATAGATTTTATTTTAACATCATATCATATGGCAAACCACGCTGAACAAAAAAATGACCGTTGAGAGAATGACTTCACTATGATGTAGCCACACCCCTTGTGCAATACATAGATACTTTAGTTGCTCTACCATATTCCCCAATGAAAGGTGATTGAAATATCGATAGAGAAAATAAAAACATAAATATTTTCATCTGTCTTAGTTGATCTCTTAGCTGACTGACTTTAAAAAACAGTGTCAAAAAATGCAACATCTGATTCTACTTGTTGCCTTGTCGTGTTATTCTTTCAATGTGGTGTGAATTACTGGCCTGAATGGACGACAACTTAAAGAATGTCGGTCATTCTGTTGACTCTAACCGTTAATTAGTCCCTCAAATTCAGACACAAATCGCTTATCTCGACCGTTACTATTAATACTTAAAGATGGGATTAAAATTATATATTCCTTTGATACCCTTCTCAACATCTCCAAAATCAGAAGATTTTTTAAGCCAGACGAAAGTCTTAATTTCGCCGAGGTACAAATTTGCCCTCGCTGCAGCAGCAGCCCTGCAGTGGTCTTCGTGAGAAGGAATACATACGCCTGTGGCGTTCGAATTTACATAGTGATCAGATTCGCGAAAGTTACTGTGCTGTTAGACATGAAACTTTCGTAGAAAAGAAAACTAATGAAGAAACTTACAAAAAAAAATTAAATCAAACTCTTCTGATGCAAATACTTGTTTGTAAGTGATAACTTTGTTGACATATAGTGATAATAATACCTATTGATTATTTCTGTGAACGATACGTCTCTATAATTTTAAATATCCACGTAATATAGCAAAGGTCAAGTGCGCGAAGCTTCCTAAGTTCAATTCTTTCCAGTGGTTTAACTCAGTGTGTTTTTCTCTTTATCTCAGAACACATAAAAACGTATTTGGGTAGAAACATTTTAAAAGAAGAAAAGGTATGATCCTGATTCTTATTGGCGAAAAGATCGCACCTTCACATTTTAATTTAAATTCAAATGATAAATTCTAGTGTAACCTACTTTCAAGCTCAATTTATTTAAATATATCCTCAAAACGTTTCTTTTGCTTTAACAATATATTAATAATGAAAATTAAAATTTCAAATTCATTAGAAACATGACAACTGAAAATAAGACAAATGAAAGGAGATTCCCAAGATAAAAATTCTATATTATAGTCTATTAATGCTAACAGATATTTTTTCTTCTTTTTTTCAGAATCATTATATCCAAGAGAATCTCACCCTTTATGCTTAATAATAATATAGAGAGAATTAATACTCTTAACGATGATGATAAAATCACAATAATACTCACATTCAAACCAATTTTGCAGAATGTGCCAAACGAGTACAGTTAACTAGGAATATTGTTGCTTTATTTGAAAAAATGTTTCTATTTGATAATAAATTCAATTAAAATGTAGTAGAAATTGAAGATATACTTATTATTTAATCTTATTTCTTTTATTGTTATTTCAGTTCTTCCTCATTTTAAATTGAATTTGCTTATTAGAAATGATGTTACTATGTCAAAGAAAGTTAATTAAAAAATATTCTTTCTCAAAATCATAAGACTTTGTTTGCGAGTGATCTAATTTATAATGATGAAAATTATATATTTATAAATATATGCCTACTCTAAACCCCTCCAATTATCTCTCCTTTCTGTCAACTTATGCAGCACTGGAAGTGCAGAACAAGCTATAGTCAAATTTTGAGCAAATATTAAACCTAGGAATAACATGTAGAAAATTACTGGCCGCTATGCTTTGAATTTTGGTTTCATGCGCTATAACCAGTGGCGAACTGGGTTTGAAAAATATAGTGCAGAGTCAGTGAGGGCCTACAATAGTCTATAATCATAACATTAATTCATTCATATATATTAATATAAATTATAAAATTAATATATATATATAACTTAATTCTTTTTTATTATATATTTAATATTTCCAGTCTTTAAAATAAACCCTCTTAATACTCCTTAATTTTTTCTTGCGTTTAAAATAAAGGAATTATGATTAAAGTTATTTGGTGATTTAGGAAATCTGCAAGTTAAACATTTCTGATATACGGTTTTACGGGACAAAGTTTCAATGCTGAGAAATGCTTCCCATTAGTAGGGCATGTGCTGAGAGCCTAGCAGCCTTTAAAACAAACTGTTGATGATTTAGAGTTTAGTAATTTGTTCTGGTATGTTCCATATTTGTAATTAAACTATAGTATTAGTTAGGCATTTTGAATTATAAATAATTCAAAAAATCATTTGTTAGATAGTCATTTTTTCAAAATGAACAGTAAAACGCTGACAAACTTGCTTAATTTTTAAGTAACTGAAATTTAATTTACTTTTGATTTTAAAAGATTATACCTTTCTTATCTTTTTTGAAGAGCATCATGCTAAATTTCATAAAGATCGAGCAAAAATCATATATTTGTACAAAAAAGTATTATAAGTAAAAAACTTTTGTTGTATTAAAATGAAGTCAATTTTATTGTTTGACAGTTTTCTCCTCCCCTTTAAACTACAGTCTTTTTCTTTTCTTTCTTCGTTACTGCAACAATAAACGTTTTGTTTTGATAAGATTTCTTATCGTTATTCTTTGATAAATTGATTCTTAGCAATGACCTTAAGCTCCATTTTTTCCACTTAAGTGCAGATAATGTTCTTGAGATTATGTAATTCATTTATTTGTTATGATTAGGTTAAATTTCACTTTATAATAAGTTTTCTAATAAATGCTCTAATGTAGATTGTAATTATGCAAAATTTAAAAAAATAATCTTCATTGAATTTCGTGTTTTTAGACTTTTAACAGTTGAATGCAAAGACTTATGTCACTAGTTCATTAGATTCAATAAAAACATACGTGCAAATAAATATCTCCAAATGCTAATACATTTCCTATCTACCGTTTTGTTTCCTTTTCTTTCTTTTGCCAACTAATTTCTTTCGGTCTTTTAGTAAATTAATATTTCTGCAACTTAACAAAAAATTAAATAATGGCTGTTCATAAAGTTTGTTAATATGAATCAACATAAGACAATTAATAAGATGGATGAGTCGGTTGGTAGAATGCTGACTAGTGTTTTAATATACAAAGCAATGTAAAAATAGAGAAATAATAATTTCAGCTTACTCTTCAACTTTTTTTTTTTCTTTCCTTTGCAAGATCGCTACGTATATCTTACTTTCTTCCGACCAAAAACAGAAAGAACACTTTCTCACCAATGAACCTTATGCACCCCTTTCGCGTGAGAGCTATAAAAAAACAGCCTGGAGGAATAAGCAAAACGATAGGCCCATAAGCGACCTAGAAATAAAAGCAGTTCTGAGTCAGCTGTTTAAGACTGACTACATTTGCCTCCGGAGGTCACGTGGCGGAGGATCGTGGCACATGAATAAGGTCCATTATTTTCCAATGAAAGACAGACAATAAGACTGAGACCCCTTTACTCTTCTAAACGCAAACTCACCCCAAACGCATAAAAGAAAGGCGTGAATGTCGCTTTCCATTAGGATATTTCTTTGGTGTCCAGTTAAGGTTTTAGCCAAGAAAATCCTTTCCTACATGTGCGAGTTCCCTTGTTTTTTGATTTAATGACAGTAAATGGAAACTACAGAAAAGGAAGAAAAGCACTCTTATACCCATCTTCATCTCAAAGATACAGCACCCTTTCTGCACAAAAGGATGCATATTCCTTCCGCTTCTTTCCAGGGCTTCTGAAACCAACAAACTAATGAATATTGCAGTCTGACTTGCATGAAAGGCTACCTCCTTGTCTAAGCAGCCTGGAGGGTTTGTGGATGGCTGCAACATTCTGAGAGAAAATCTGATTCGAAGTCAAAAAGTACAGATCAGTACATTCTCGGGATAATTGTGGGAGGGCTGTCGACCTGTGGCTGGTCGAAAGACGAATCAATGATTTATGCTGAAAACCTATAGGAATTTTTGTCCCCACTGGGCCAATTGTCTTGTAGTCTATACCATCGGCATTGCCAAGTCGCTACTGGATAGATTGTAAGCCGTAACTAATTCCTATGTGATGTGGAATTCTAGTGAAGAAGACATACATTGAAAATGATTCCACTATTGCTTTTCAAATGGAAAACATATTTTTACTTGTCCACATAACAAACCTTTCTACACTTTCGAGGAATTAAAAATTATTCTCTACGATCACACACACTAACATAGAACATAAATAATGAATACAATTTTAGTTCTGACATCTAAAATTGCTAAGACAATATCGTAAATTATTTTAATGGGAAACCAAGACACCTAGAGAAAAAATATTGAATTACTGGACGAATTCGAAGTTCAAAAACTTTCCAATTAGCCAAATGTCACTATAAATAGAATCTTTCTGAATTTCCAGAAATTAAATAAAATACCTCGGTAATTTTATAAGAATCTGGAAAAAAATAGTCATGGGAAATGGCATTTTTGTTCTCATCACAAATACGCAACTGAACGAAGAG